>JAVQJX010022591.1:0-10548 GCA_036025115.1 Ambassis agassizii | reverse complement strand
TAAAATACATTCGTGCCTTAAGGTTTAAAGAAAATGATTAGAAGAAAGTAAAAAGTGATAGCAAACTATTTTCTGTATGATGATTTTCCTTGTAATGTGAAGAAACTGTTCTTGTATTTTTTTACAGCTTATGCTTATGGCTGTTCTAAATTGCCTTTTTGATTCGCTCAGTCAGATGTTGAGGTATGTTTTGGGAGCACATTTTTTTTCTTTCTGTTGTCTAGAAAATTAAGTTTCATGTGTACATATTTTTAACTTCGCAGAAAAAATGTTGAGCGGCGGGCTTTGTTGGAGAATATGGAGGGGCTTTTCCTGGCTGTGGATGAAATTGTAGATGGCGGGTAAATAAAACCTGAGCAACTTAAAAATCCTGATGCTGTTTTTTTTATCCACGATAAACTTTCAATTGGTGTCTTTGCATTTCCTGCAGGGTGATCTTAGAGAGTGACCCACAGCAAGTTGTGCATCGTGTGGCTCTAAGAGTAAGTTCCTCTGTCTTCTCGTCAGAATTTTCATCAAAGTTTGATGTTGGCATTCGGCAGTTAATGTAATATGATTTTCCTTGTAGGGTGATGATGTGCCTTTGACAGAGCAGACAGTCACCCAGGTAAGAAAACATCCCTAGCTTGATCTTCTCTCTGCTTTTAAAAGATCCATTAGTTTATTGATTGTTAAAACTCATTACTGTAGAACCTGTGAATACAAGGGCATTGTTATTGCGTCATTCTCCTCTACTCCTAGTTTATCACTTGCCTCTAGGTTGTTATATTTTACATCATTGTAGCACAGCCGTGTACACGATTACTAATCATGCCACTGTTAAGGTGGTAGGTAGCCAACAGTGTTTCCTGGTGTTTGTTTGTTTTTTGTTTTTTTTTGTGAGTCTATCTGTGTGTCTTTGTGGTTGTGTCAAAGAGCTCTTCTTGATTAATGTTGTCATTTAGAAGGCCTGAGACTAGCTACTGCCATCCCTCCACTGTCCATGATTAATGGCTTCTTCCAGTCACCATGCTTTATGGTTATGATTCAGCTTTTATTCAATGAATTAGGAAGATTAATTAGTCTTGCATATTTGTCTTCATTAATATAATTTGTTCATCAGTTTTTGCTCAGTAGTTTTGTGAGTAGCAATTTTTCAAATCATTTTTAACTTACTTGACAAAAATACCACTAAGACCAACTAACATTTGTCTGCAATGAGAACAGGTACAATAAGCAAATACTCCGGTGTTGATCAATGTAGTATAGTGTCAATGTAATATAAGACATCCTGCACACAAGTGTAGGGTGTACAGTGGAAAATGAATGCTTTTGGAAGTGACACATAAGAAAGAAAAAAAGCAAGACATCTTTAATGTTTAGTAGGTTTAAAAAAACTCAGCATATGCTAATTTTAGTGTAGAAGGGTTTTCCCTCTGAATGTAGCCAGTCCCTTACCCCCTCAGTACAGTTAGGCTTTTGTTGAAGTGATCGGCTGGGTCAAAACTATTTTTCCTCCACAGGTACTTCAGTCTGCCAAAGAACAGATCAAGTGGTCACTTCTACGATAGTCATGCCTGTACCAGCCTACCAGTGAGCCTGTGTTCAGACTTCATGGCACTGATCCTCATACGCCCTTTTCCTCCAATTTCCACTCCTTCAATCAAAGCTGTGAGGAGTGTCAGTGGCTGCTACAGCCACACTCCCAGGACTTCTGTTTGATTTCCCCCCTCCTTTTTTCACTTGTTTTTCCACAGGCTTGCATTATAGGACATAATCGTTATGATGTGAAGATGTGGTGTACATTCCTGTAATGAGTGGCTTGTATTTTTTTAATTTTTTTTTTTCAATCAAAGGAACTGTTTATTAAAGCTAAGTATCTATCTGTAAATCACCAACCTGTGACAACATTCCATGTTCATCCTTAAACTAGAATTGTATCCTTAGTGCAGCTTTCTCTTCTATTCTCTACATGACTGTACACCAAATAGGGTCTCATGGATATTGTGATAATGTACAACTTGTACTGTAGTCATACCACTGATCTCAGAGGTGTGATTTGTATTTTGGCCAGGGGTCTTCCATCATCAGTTACATTTAATAAACATTCTTCATATACTTACTACCACCTGTTTAGATTTTTAAATTGTTTCCTTATATTTGGAACTGCCTCTCTATGTTGTGTGCAATTTGTTCTTTAAAATCTCACCAAGAGACATGTACACTGTACAAGTGCAAGGGCTCCATCTCCTGGTGATGGCAACGAAGTGCAATTCACATAAAGGCGATGTAGAGATGGGAAGAGACTAACTAATGCAGCTATGATCCGGAGCTTATATGGTACTGTGTGTATTGTGACGTGCAGGTAAGTTTTATGGAGTCATATGTGATTCATTTCTTCACTCTAGAGCACCACAGTGTGCATCATGAATTGTGTGCGCCCATGTGTGCACCCACAGCTTCACACACTAACCTCATACACTCATTTGAATGCAAATGAGGGCTGCCCTCTAGAGAGGAATGGATGTGAGAATGGGCACTATATCATGTTGGTACCTGGTGTATATTACTGCAGTGGAAATGATCTATCTGCATTCTTCCAACTAGGTAGTCCCATACGTTCCCATTCTAATCACTTGAAGGTGTTCTTTGCTTGAGATTTGTGTTTGCTGCACAACAAACAGAGGCAGCCATGTCTAATTCAAAACACATTAGGCACCAGGTCCTGTTACACCTCCCGTCTCCTACCTCCTACCTTGTCCTTACATTCAGACCTGTTATGCTATGCCATATCTGCTCATCTCAGTTTTAAGCTATGTTTGTAACATTTTCAGAAATCGGATGTAAACCAACCTTTTTATTTTCTCCTATAGCTACAAAATCTGGCCACACATCAAAGTGAGCAGATAAAGTCAATGCTCTTGATGTAGAGATGTCTGCCTGGACGAGTTTGTTCAAGCATCATGAGTGGTTATTTTGGAATGCAAAAGGTCAGTGAGTGTTTCAACCTATATGTTCCTTATGGCAAACTTATCCTCACCTGGCAAATAAATAAAAGCTGTATCTCATCAGAAATTCTGACAGTGGGAGATAGAGTTTTGATGCTAACATTTTTGTGAGTTTCTATGAAAGAAGGACATTTAATGTAGGGCTGTTGAAAAAAATAAACAAATACAAGTATGATGCATGAGTCACGGTTAGTGCTTGCACATTGTACTCAATGAAACTGTTACAGGCTCCGACCTATAGACCTGCTGTCTTGGCTTTGCTCCAGTTTGTTTCAGTCCTTGAATGTGCATCTGTTTATGGCAGCAGAGATAACAGGGATGGGGGCTACAGTATGATGATACTAAGTGTTTTTACTGGACTAAGAGCAGTAAGAAAGGGAAGGATAATCATAATAAATGGACTCCATTATTGCACCAGTTTACTGTTATCGCACCAGTTTGCTGGTATAATGAGGACAGCTTATGTCTCTGTGTGTGGTTTCACTGAACGGAGTGGGGGAGATGAAGGTTAAAGAGGACGAGGTTAGCAGAAGTAGACAGCAGTAAATGTAATTAGATGAAATCCCAGCGAGGGCACTGCGGTGAAGAGAGTAGGTTATAACAGATCCCACCCAAGGTTCCTGTCCAAACCCTCACTTTTCATCCACATAGCCCTGCAGCAACATCGGCAGCTCTGCGACTTGCTTTCATTCGCTAATTACAGTTGCACCATCATAAAAACCAGCAAGATAATTTATATTAATTATACAGGAATGAGTATAACAGTTTGAAACGCCATGGCTTGACATGCTGTACATAACATGCAGTAAAATTGTCAGAGACGTGTGTGCTAGAGCCTTGTAATTGATCGATGCATACAGTGAGGGAGAGTTCTTTTGTGTGTGTGTGTATGTGTGGACTTGGTGTGGTGAATTAGAGTCAATAAATTATCATCATCTGTAAGCTTACAGAGTCTTTATGTCATAGTCGATGGGCCTGAGCACCCATCCAATGGCTTGTCCTACTAAACAGAAACAACAGTGGGGGAAAACAATGACAGCATCCTGGATCCAGTACAGTAAATGTATTAAAGGACGTGCCATTATGTTGTCTGAGCAGGGCAAAGGGCAAGACCCACATGATGTTTAATGACCCACTGTATTAAAATTAACAAGGCTGTTTGCTACTGCTCCCTCATATCCACTCAACTCCCACTGTGATACTAATACCAACACATATCACAATATTGTTGTGATATCAGGAGGTTTTATTTCACAGATTTTTCTTGCGAAATGAACATCTCCACCGTCAAATCCACAGAATCCCTAAATGTAACATTTTGATAGAGGTCATTAAAGGCTGCTCAGAGCACATGTGGCTGTGTGCCTGCAGAGAAAGAGGAGGTATGGCCTGCACAATTTGCCCCAGCAGCATTGTGGCAGCCTGACATGGTTTATGGCCTCAGTTGCCCTCATTGGGTCTGTTTATGGATTCCCATAGAATTGAGAATCATGGCCACTCCAAGGAAAGCAGCCAAAAACAACACCTCCACCGGTGCACTCTTCCCTGCCTTTGCCATAACTCAATCTATGTTTATGTTTCTGAAGGAAACAAAAAAAAGTTTTCATAGTAATGACATAAGATGACAGTAAATTCTGATACTAATGTTTAATTTTTTTTTGTTGATGTAAAATAAAAATGTCACCACAAATGTGTCTGGTTTATTGGATGTCGTTATAAGTTGGTGAAAAAATTGTAGGATTTGTTAAGGGAAAGCGTTTTTTTTTTTGTTTTTTTCCCTCTTTAGCATTGCCTTCACAGCACCAGTTATTTTATGATACCTTTAAGATTTATTACATGAAAATGTTCAGCTCTGATAGGATAATGAAAGCTCGCTACCTGGGGGCATTGTTAATCGAGGAAATATTCTACCTGATGTGTTTTTCCTCTGCTGTTTTTCCCCCACAGTTCTCCTGCATGCCAGTGCCATTACTGAAAGCAGAGGAGTGATAGTGGAAGCTCATGGGTATGAAAATAGCTGCCAGTAGTTCCATACAGCATGAGTGTGTCGATGGCAAAACAAAATCCTCACGGACTGTGAAGGTTTGCAGTGCTTCGGGGCAATTTCATCATCCTCTGAGGGTGTACAACTGGGGCACATCTGGTTAGTGGATGGACTCAATTGGACCCTGGCCTCCTCCTCTCTTTTAGACCCTCACAGGCAGGGTGCAGTCCTGGGGGCAAGCTACTGACGGTGCTGTGTCATGACAGTCAGAGGTTACTGGGTTACTGCTGTTATCAAACAGTCAACACTGAGTTTTGGTGTAGCAATGATGCAAAAGAGCACTAAAGGGGAGAACATCAGTCATTTCAATGTAGACAGTCAACATGAGACACACAGCCATGCCGGCCATAAAGCTTTATGAGTGTTTCTGCTGGTGTTTTTCAGCTCCCACAGTATCCATCAGCAAAGCACTTCTCCTCTTTCTTTTCATGTTTAGTCTTGTTTTACTTGAAAACAAAAATCCTCTGCTGTTTTAATGTGTGTGTGCATGTATTTTTGTTGCAAAAATGAAAAGAAAAGCATTTTCTGTGGCATACCTCTAAACCCCTCATTTTGTTCCCTTCTCATTCTGTCTTCCACTCTTTCTCACTTTCTCCCCTCCCTCCCCCGTGGATTCCCCAACCACACCACAACACCGTTAACAGACCGGCCCTGACAGATTTACTGCCATCGTCTTTCCATTGGCCGCTAGCGTGACAGCCGAGATTTAATGCCGCCTTCTCATTGGCCAAAACTTGACAGGTTAATTTATGGCTGCACTGTGATTTGATGCCTCCTACCTTTGAAGTGAGTTACAGCTCTGTCGCTTATAGGACACAGAAACGGTGTCAGGTTGCAATCGTAAAATCTTATCCCCGAAGGGAGGTGGCACTGGAGTATAATAGTCCTTACATCATGAGAGCAGAAGAGACCTTACTGTGAGCACAGAGGAAGAAGAGATAAATGTGGGCTAGATACAAAAATGCAGTGAAAAAATGCACCAAAAAGTTCATATTCGTCTGACATTTTTGACTGCTTGACTGTGCATTTGTTGAAACCATTTTCTTTCCTCTTGTTCCACATTTCTTATGAACAGCAGGTATTTTCTTGACTCCGGGGTCAGAGGATTCAGTAAATCACCATATCGCAAAGCTGATCAGCAGCAGTACACCGCCAAAGTCACTTTAGTGTCCAACTCCTACAGTATATCTGCTCTTTGCGGCCCCAGTGTTCGTGCAACGCCATCATCTATCTGCAGCCTATCTCTTCATCAGCCTGACAGTCTACCCTGACAAGATCAAGAAGAGCAGGAGAGAACGCGGCCCTGGAACAGCCTTGACCCATGGAAATCTCTAAGGGTAAATAGCATGGCTGCCCCTGCCCCGTCTATCAACCTCTAGTGAATTCATGCACCGTTTCCCTTGGATATCAAATCCCTCTCTTTACTCTCTCACTTCACACTCGAGGTTGTCTGCTCAAGTGGAAAATTGTTGGAAAATAAAAGAGACTGAGAAAAGCCTCAGACTCAAGTAGGATTGCATCATTTCAGAAAAGACCTTCTCTTGAACTTGATAACTTGGGATTACACCGCGTGCCCTCTGACAATGTGCTAAATGTAAGAGAAAGAAAACAGGTTTCACATCTTAAAGGGACATGATCCCTCTGATTTGACAGGAGTAATGGATAGTTTGGCGGTGTGTTAGAAGCAGTTAAGACAAATATTCCTGTGTAGAGTTAACCGTTAAGATGAGGTCATGGATTCCTATGTCCACCCACACCTTAGCAAGTATTCACAACCTCTGAAGTCCAAATATGGCCCTTATAATGAATGAAACTGCAATGATCTAAAACTACAATAATAAAGTTTGTAGCTGTTCAACATATAATATTGTAACTATTTAGCCAATATCAAAGATAAGACTCTGTAGCCATACTACTGACTCTGTGAGCCAATGCTGAGGCACAGTAAGTTAAATGCCAAATGAATTATGAGAATCTAAATTGACAGAAATTGGAAAATGGCAGTCTTCCCCACTGAACTGACCTAGTGGAGGAGCAGGTTTCCTGTCAGTTTTTCACTGTGAATCTTCTTGATTCTTGATAGCCATCAACATACAATATCTGGGGGGAAAAAAAGTATGTGGACACCCAACCACCATATGTGTTTCCTGGCCTTCATGTTTCTACTTCTCCATAAGCCATTCGTAAAGACTGATGTAGGATCATGAGGTCGGGTGTAGGGTGACCTTGGGTCAGAAAAGTTCTTCCAGGCTCTAATGTTGCACTGGAGGAACATTTAGAGAATAGCCAACATTTTTCAGGTTAATCAGCTTAAAAAGGGAGCTTGACTATTCATAAAAAAATCATTGCAAAAAATGTTTTGATCTGTAGAAAATCTGCATTTAAAGTGACTACAGTACACATTTGTTTCACTAAATTATCTACACAGTTCTCTGCAGCATCGGATCTTTATGTGGTGGTATGATATGTATTTGTTTGCACTACATGTGTGTCAGTGACAGAGCCTGTATAATTCTGCACCCGATGGTAATGCAGCAATGTCTTTGTCTCCTATAAATAATTGTAAAGCAGTTTTGTATGAATGTAAACTACTCACTTCTCTTGATGTGTAGCCCTTTTTACTTACAGACTCAACTGCAGAAAGCAAACACTTGAGGTGATGCTTCCACTTGTGCGGTGGCTGGAAGGTTGGATCCTGTGGAAACTGCTCAGTCCAAGCATGTCTTGACAAGCTGTAGATTAACAGGGTGGCATAAAAATCTGTTGAGGCTGAACACACCTCTGTGGGAAAGTGTTTTTTACACAGTCATCAGAAAAATGGGGTGTCCATCTTGACAGTGAGAACTTTGTGCATGTACATCTCATCAAAGATGTAAAGATAGATGCACATTCAGCAATGTCTGGGCCTCCTCCTGTCTCTGCTGTAGGATCAAGTTATTGACCTAATGACTGGAAGGACATTTTTACAAAACTCAGAACATATCAAACATATCAAAATGGCAACTGCAGAGCTACTTCGTTATCTTGGGGAAGAGGTTAGGTGAACAGGCCAGGTTCAAATACCAGTTCTCATAATTTTCACCTATCCTAAAAAAAGAAAAAGAAAATTCACAAATTGCATTAGTTTCAAACTTTTCAGCCAAGAGTGAGCTTTCTTTAACCAAGAGTCACTTATCATCACCAGCACTGTAAAGCCCCTTTCTTGTTATTTTTTTGTCACAGTAGGAAAAACACAGATGTTGCTAATTGGTTCAATATCTGCTAAAAGAAACTCATTTGTTAAAAAAAAGTCCCATTTGTCTCTTTCTTCCTCATATATTTCAGCCTTCATCAAATAATTGCAAAACAAACAAAAAAACTATTTTAAAAAGTTCAGATTTCACCTGAGATGCATTTAGGCTATTCATGATTGGAACATATCAAAATGTAAGTAGGGCGGATTCAAACTTTTCCCCTGTTACCTGTCAGATATTGGTGATGGCTTTCGCTCCTCTTTTGTTTGTGTACTGGGAATGATACACAGAGGCTAATTAATCTTGCTGAGTTACACTAATTAGGGAAGTACAGGCAGATATCTAAAATGGGACATTTTGAAGCATGACGTGACAGGGCATTCCCAATGCTTCTGTAATAAATAAATTTTGGTGACAGTAACAGTCAATCCCTGCCATGTGTGCGTGTGCCCCAACTTTGGAGGCCATTTTGTCCATCTCAGATGAGTAAAATGGCTGCTCAGATGCTCTTCTCTAAGCACAGGCTATTCTTGTTCCATTTTTGCACTGCTAAAGCTTTCATATTGGTGAATGAAGTCTTTTGGTTATAACTTTGACCAGAATTTAGGTACATACATAATTTATATCCGAATAATAGCTCCAAGTATTAGAGAATATTACAATATTTGGTAATCATTAATAAGTAATATGTTCACATTTTCTCTGCTGGTAGTTTGACGGGAACTTTAGATTTATGATCAATTCTTCGTGTAATATCAAAAGATTATTGAGCAAGTGTAATAAGTCAAATTGATGTTTTTTACATCCATGATGGCAAACATCACAATGCAGGAAGAGGACAAAAGAGTGCACCAAGAGATTCATGTTCACAGATAAGATTCATTTTCGTCTCCTTTTTCGTTTCCGCAGCGAGCACTTGCTTTGTGTGAATGTTTAAGGACGTGTTCACTGAGGTGTCGAGGAAAATGGGAGTAACCCGGACAGGGGAATTGAAATTTTAATGATGAGCAGCACCACCGCCATGCTGACGGCCATGGAACACCTCAGACAGCTTAAATATCACTGCTAATTAACACAGAGAGGTGGGCTGTCACAGACATGATGGATGTTCGGAGGGGGCAGATCGTTGCTTTCAACCAAACAGCGATTCCTTTATTAATCAAAGCCTGAGATGAAAAGGCTCTCCCACACCTCAGGGAGAGGGAGATAGCAGGGGCTATTGTTGGGAGGGTTTCAATCATTTGCAGTGAGTCTGTGATGTGTTTGATCAGGGGGCAACCAAACATTTGTAGGAGACAGAACATTTCTGCTGCTGAGCACTTGTTTTTGTAAACCTCTGAACCACCCGTATGTTCACAAAGCCACAGTGTACGCAGTCAGCTGTGATTTACTGGTTGTTTGGAAAATTTCTGTTTGGAGTACCTATTTTTTTGTATCCCTTTGACAGAAGAGGTGGGCATGTAGAGAGCTGGCTATCAGTCTTAGGGAGAACTCCCCTCCCTGATGGAGTGAGCCAGACTGAGGACAAGGCAGTACTCCCACACTTTACCTCTGGACTGACTCCATGATCAGTCTGTCTCGCAGAGATGATTTCGAACCTAGATGATTTCAGCACTTTGTGCATGAAGATGGAGTGTTATCTCTCCTTCTCTGATCTCCTCCCCATCTACCTCACTTAAGGAGGTCCATTGTTAAGTGCCGGGGGCCTGTGGGTGCTGTAAATCAAGCTGCAGAGGGAGGGGATGTCTCCCATGGGGGAAAGCGCACACTCCCAGCAGCCTTCAGGCTGATCTCATCCTGCCTATCCTAATGCTGTAATTAAAGAACTGGTCAATAGCAAAGAGAAAGGTGCTAAAGGGTATGATCTGCACTTCCCTAACATACGACTGATGTGGCAATACCCACGCAGGCAGAAGTACGGGGCAATGTACTTGAAGAAATTCTTTCCTCCTCTCTGAAGAATGTGGTTATCAGCTATGGCCTCACAGATGTTAATGCCTGTTTGATTAGCAATGATATTTCTTAACAGAAACATTTGACACAAATCCTCTCTGTGACTGCTGTGCATATAGAGTTTTTACAAGTTGCATGAAGTATCAACTAGAATGCAATGTTTTTAAGCACCACATTTGTTACTGAAGTTATAAAGAAAAACACTTCATTCTTAATGCACTGTAAGCACCACTGCTGGGTAAAAGTAATTGTAGTTTGTTAATCAAACTATTTAATAGTGAGCTAGGTTACTGCTCATCAGCCTGTTAGCACTGTTGGCATGGTAACTAGT
>JAVQJX010022584.1:0-11444 GCA_036025115.1 Ambassis agassizii | reverse complement strand
CATCCAATGTTTGTACACATTTTAAACGATTCTTAGAGAAAATTGATGATTTTTTGACAAAATATAGAAGAAACAAGTAAATAATCTCAATCATGAATCATCCACTGTATGCATACTTAGAACTTCCAGCTGGCACAATGATCAATCAGAAACCAATGCTCACAAGCTTTATGAAAAACTTTATATGACAATTTAAACAAATGTGATGTAATTTGACCTCAACCACAGAGCTATTAACAAGGGCCAATAGTATGAATCTTTGTCACAGTGGAAATTACATTTTGTACAACGCGATCAAAATGTGTGTTTGGTAACCCTCCACCCACACACACATGCTTTCCTGAGACTCATCTAATCTTATTTATTGCTGGTGCAATCCCTTTAATTCTGGGACACACAGAAGAGGGGCCAAGCTAGTGTCACATCACCATCAGTTATTCATCGTTTCCGTCTCTCTCTCTGTACACACAGGCACACACACAATACATTTGCACCAACCAAGGATGGCCTCTTACACCCAGCAGCCCTCAGGCTCTGCAGAACAGTACTAGTGTAAAGGGCAATGTGACTGGCTTTCCAAGACAAGTCTCTGCCTTTGCCCTCGGTGCGACAAAATACATATAAATATATATAACACTACTCTTCATGACGGCAGACAATACTGCAGGAGGCACAGATGGACTGACTCATGGGGCTAAGATTAAGCAAACATCTGTTTCTCATGTAACTCTCTGGCTAGAAACAACATAACCACTATTATAAGAAGGATCAGGCATTATGGAGGCAGGAGAGCATTAAAGTTTGTGAATAATATAAACCATATAACATATATGTTCAAAAGTTTTGCATGCAAGTCTTGATATGAAATATTTTATCCGAGTCATCCTAAAACATTTCACCACGACATTTAATCTCTGTGTCACACATCCATCCATACTTACTGTCCATACATCCAGCAATTATGACAGCAGTCAGAGTCAATCAAGCTATCCAGCTAAACTCAGTCCTGTAGTCATTAAAGCAATTACTATGATGTACTATACAGTGCCTGGCTGGTCCCATATGTCTGATGAACTCGCTTCCAGTCATGATATAAAAGAAACAAATCAACAAAATGACTTATTCAAGTACAACAAACTTGTTTTTTCATTCCAAATTTTGACTTAACAACAGGACAAAAAATTCAGCAACCAGAAAATGGTCAATAGAGTAATAGAGGAGGTGAGAATATAGATTTACAGCCTTTTTCATGTATTCTGAAAATGGTCCACTAGTTAAATGACTTGAAAGAGCAGTATATCTCCAGAATGAATAATGCAGTAACCTTTTACATGGGTAGAGAGCGGTTTAGCAAGCTTCATCCGTTTCATTCTAGCCGTTGGGAAAGTGGGTCTAAAAATCCTCCACGGAATGGCCACAAAACACTGTGGAGAGCCCATTGTGAAGATGTCACAAATTCAGAGCGCTCTGAGACGACAGACGTCCCCAAGGTTCAGGCACATGCAAAAATAGATCAGCTTTGATTGACAGGTCAAAACACAACCGGGGATTTCCACCAAGAGCTCTGATTTACATTTAAGTAAGCAATTGTGTTGAAACTACAGTATAGCACTACACGCACACAAAAAAACACATCTGGCTGTATCACGTTTAGAGTCTAAGAGGTCCTGTTAACATGCCAAATGAATTGTAATCTGCTGATGCAGAGATGTGAAAGTCACATGAAGCCTGGTGACCTTGTTGTGTGCCAGAGGGACAGGTTGATTGACAGGCCTTCCTGTCTGACAGCTGTCTCACAGATTCCAGCAGCTGAAGCAAAATAATGGCTCCTCTGCATTGGAACAAGACATGTCGTGACTTATTTCATCATCAGGGAGGGAGATTTCAGGATGTAAGCAAAGTTCACAAGTCTGTCTGAACGGACACACACGCCACACAGGAAGCCACCATGGCTCTGTGTTTTGACAGAGAGAAGACAAATTATAGCACATCAGCTGGAGGTCAACACCATTTTGTCAAATCAGCTACATCTGAGGCCAAGGTGTTAAGTTATGTTACCATACATCATCAGCTGTGTTTTGATTTCTCTCTTTAGCTGCAGATTTGAAGCAGTTTCCCTTGAGCTCAGAGCAGACCAGTTCTTGAGTGTTTCCGTTTATGTAGGCCTGTCAAGAAATGCCAAGACAGTGGTTGTATTTCCAAACAGTTCAAATGTCAATCATGACCGTTTCTCCGCTGGTATTTTCTAGCACTTAGGCATTTTCAAACATCTTGGCATGATATTGTTTTGTCATGTCCACAGCTGCACACCACCACAAATCACCATCAATGTGTCCCAGACACAAGTTCAGAGGTCGAGGGGTCCAGCTGAGAGATGGTTTGAAAGGATGACATCATTAGCTCAATGCCAATGGGCACTATGATGGCAAGCAGAGAGCATGCAGAGTGGAGAGACATAAATAATTATTTTTTGCCGTCTCATTTCGGCCAACAGAAACATGCTAACGTCCTCGATCTCGCGCTTGGCTATCACGTCCAGTCTGGCAGTGGACAGTCGGTCTGATCTCATCGAATAAATTTGACTGTGTCCATAAGGGGTGTTGAAAGCCAAGGTTAGCAGTGTTTGTGTTGGCAGCTTCATAAAATATGTGATTCTGTTTCAAGTCTGTCCAAAAGGAGATGGAATTAGACGGGGCACTCAGACTGAATACGTAATTTCATTCAAAGGCGCATTAACTTTGAGACAGCTAATGAAAGAGATGGAAACACGGAGACAATTTCAATTGGTGCGAGTTGAAGCGGGCGGAGATAGTTGCCAAGGAGATCCAGTCCTGTGGTGTGAGGCGTGAGGTGTGACTTGTGCGTCACTGATGTCCCCCATCCCATCTACTATTCCTCCCTCCTTTGAATGCATCGCCTTCCTGCAACGTCAGACAGCATGTCACGGAGGATACGGAGGTGGGGGACTAGCCTTTTTTTCCCCCCTTTTCCAAGATCACTGTCAAAGTCACATGTGATAGGTGGAGGGTAATATTTCTGACTGTCACGTCTCCCCTGTGTTCACAACTAGTCAGCAAGTGTAAGGATGTGCTGTCAGCACGTGCACACACACACACACACACACACACACACACACACACACACACACACACACACACACACTGGAGGGGATAGAGGTGACATTTAAGGTCTTCTCTACATTTTCCCAAATCAGCCATTGAAGCCATATTTTAAGGTGATGAATAGATACGAGGCGACATTCAAAGAGACAACGTTAATTAGAACAGTGTTGCATGATGTCATATAGTTGAGCTATGTGCACACAAAGGCGTGCATGCATAAACAAATATATGCGTGTCCTCCCCCGCTGCTCTGAGTTACATAAGAAAGGACGCAGACTTATTTGACCTCGGTTTCCATGGAAACAGTCACTGAAAGGTCAATCTTAATTTTACATTTACTGTAAATTAATGGAAGAGAGTTCTGTAGGAAATCTTAAAACATGCAGATGAGCTAATTATAATGCAGTTTCTGTGACACATGACCTACAGTAAGTCATGATTAAAGTGATAAAATCATATTTCTTAAATTCTTTGCTTACTGACATGCTCTAACTGTTCTGGTGCCAGATTTCAGTTTACATTTACAAGTCTCTTGTATCTCGTATTTGGTGGTCAGGCCTAAAAAAGGGAATTAAACTCAAATTCATCTGTCTCTTTAACCCCCATCTGTATTCTGTAGTTAAGAGAAGGAATAAGGCTGCCTCTGACAGAAAGCAACTCTGACCAACCTTGACCTCCAGTGGCCGGCCATTTATGAAGTGAACATACACAGGAGCAAAAGGTCCATCAATGTGGGGGCTCAGCTATAGGTAGAAATGCCACAATATACAGAAAAGCATCATGGTCTTTCAGTATTGATAACAACATGCCTGAATGTCTTCACTCTTTTGGCACATCAGCTTAACATTCACTATCAGTGCACTAGCATGGAAATATTGCCACGGAAACCAACTTTAAACTATACACAAAGCTCTCATAAAAACAGCCAAAGCAGCAACTACTGCAGGGAAAAACAAATATCCAGAACCATGAGACTGCAAAAACAAATAATTAGAAAAATTGCACTTCTGTTTTGTGTTCTAAGTAAATGAGCTTGGTGGAAACAAAATTGGAAACAAAGCTCATACAGTTCAGGCAAACACAGATTTTGCATTTATGGCATTACATTCACAATTTGAATTAGGGATGTTTGATACCACTTGTTTTAGCCTACCCTAGTTTTAATAAGTACCATCACAAACTGTTAGTTGGAATGATAAACTAGCCAGTGAATGGTGGAGTCATCTCCTGAAGCTGCACATGCAACGACAAACCATAATGAAGCCTATGTTCTTATGAAATATGAATGAAAACTTAACATTAAATAAGGAGTCCAAGTGTTGTGTTGGTCACATACTCACTTTGACTGGCCTCCTCTCAATATGCAGCCATCATCCCTTCAGATTCTCTTAGGTATTGTCTTTGGGTTACGTGATATGTCCAAGCAAACACAAGAATAAAAGGATCAGAACATGCATGCATGTATCATCATGGAGTTTTTTTTAATGACAGCTGATAAAGACTGAAAGATAATTTGCAAACAACGGACACATGTAGGCAGTAAACACTGGGCAGGGAACACAGCTCAGCATTCAGATATACTGTACAGTCCAGTGCAGTGAAGATCTGTACATTAATGAAGCATTAATGAACAACCACTCCACAGCAACAAACATGAAACATTTTATAAAATGAACTTTCAATAATAAAGGACATTTATTAAAGACTGCAAGCAAGTCATTCCTCTAAATCACACCACTGGAGCTCAGAAAACAGCTTCAAGTCTGACTAGAGGTCAGCATGCAGCTCTGAAGCAGAGATAGCATGAGAAACACACAGAGGGGGAGAAGTACAAGAGAGGACACAGTTGAATGTATAGCACTGGCTCAATAATGACAGTAACTCAGCATTTGGAAATACAGCCTGATGGAATATATTTGCAAACCGAAAAGCCATATGTGTTAAGTAATACAGGGTTTCTCAGCAGACCATCGTGGTTGTTCCTGTCCTGTCAATCCTCCAGACACCCTCAGGATTAAGTAACACTTTATGACCCCCCTCCCAGAATACTGTTTCCAGGCTCACTGTGAAGGCTGCAAGCAAGTAATTCAACAAATTCAACAAAGTTCAACAAATATTCAACAAAGTTCAACAAATATTTCATAAGATAAGTTGCCATTTTTGAATGGGAGTCCTTTGGAGTTAGCCCCTGATAGACAACAGCAGTATTCCATTTCAAGCCACCTCTGCATTTCTCAGCCCTGGAGGTTTCCACTTGATCTGTGTGTTTGACACCCTCTGATGGCCAGATGGACCCTAGCAGACCCTAATTATATCTGCGAAACAAAAACTGCTGATAGGACCATTCATAAACACTGCTGCAAACTATTTCTGACATAAAACAACTATAAAACACTGTAGTCTTACATAACTTTACAAGTTCATTTAGAGGTGTAAACAAAAAAAAAAAGATGTGGTGTCACATGAATGGGATGATGATGAGTTTATCTTCCTTGAGGTGATCCTCATAACTTAATCTCTAAAATGAAGCAGTTTTACAAACATAAGCAAGTTTGCAAAGAGCCATTTTCCCATCTAGACATTAAAAATAATGACCATCAACACAACTGATTATGAAAGCACAAACACATGGTGTGACACAAAACGTCAAGACACACGTTGCAGCAACAAACCGGGAAACAAAGGACACGGGGCAGGAAGGGACGCAGCGGAGAGCCTCATTAGGAGACAAGTCAGTGAACTATACAGGCTGAGACGCTGCACACGACAGGACATGAAATGTCTAACCCCTGCTGCTCCCTCCTCTAAAAGTCCCCGTGATTTGAGCTTCAATGAAGAAAAAAAAAAAAAAACTCAGTTCAGAGAGACAAATGTCCCCATCAATTCTCCTCCAATCTAATGGATGTCTTAGAGGGAGCCACAGCGAGGAGTTTCGCAATCACTCATGCCTCCCTCCCCTTATCACTCACAGCACCTTCCTGCCTGGCAAATGTCAGCGTGTCATAGTCTTACCCAACTCTGTAGTTACATGTGTGTGCTATGTGTGTGTTTGTGAGTGAGTAAGGAACATTGAGACATCTGAGTGTGAGATGGATTTGAGCAGTGATGTGGAGGCAGCAGGATAGCGAGGGTAGAGAGGACAGCTACCATGAAACGTCTCCCTGTGCCCGTATTTAGTCAAAGCAATTCAATCTATCATCCTCTTCTCCACTCCTCTCCCCTCCCTCTACTCCACTGTCATTCTGCCCTGAAGAGTGTGATGGATAGACTCCACTTGCTGTTTATTCTAAACTCCATGAAAGAAGCCATCCTGGACAAATATTGCAATTGTTTGTTTTACTTGGAGTACCAACATTACAACATAAGGATGAGTGTGCTTGACAAGTAAACCGCCTTAATGAGTAAAAAGTCATTATGGAGAAACGTGGGCTCAGGAAATTCTCACCAGATGAAGGATCATTAACATAAACATAATGATGTGCTGCATATTGATTTGGTTATTTACAGGTCATGATGCATCCATTGTCCTTCAACATAACAAAGGATACCTCCATAAGTACTAAGCACCATTTCCATCCATATTATCCTACATGAAAATACACAAAATGCAAATTACAATTTAAATCGCATAGCTTCTTGTAGACACAAGCAAACAGCTGTAAAGTGTTATCCATGTTGACTTAACCATAAAACCAGGAAGCTGTGTCCCCATTGAGGGGTCGCCTCTTTCAAAAGACGCATTTCTAAACTGCATCACATTTGGAAGGCAGCCTAACATACTGTATCCCAGGATTCATTGCAAGCCAGTAATGGTTTTTAATGCAGACTCCACAGTGTGGTTTTAATAATTGTTTTGAGCAAGGCAACACAAAACTCATATTTTAGGGTGACTTCATTACAGAGCACTCTAGCACTGTGCAATGTATTCATCTCACGCCATATATATCAATTACTCCTATGACAAAAAAAAAAAAACTGAGGCCTTCAGGGCAGTCTGTAAATAATGTGCTGCACATTATCCCATGATGTAATTCATCTGCAGTCATGAACAGATGGGACGGTGTGACTGCCATGTTAATAATGTCTTCCAATCAATCATAGGAGGAACTGTAGTGATAACTGCTGGTGAAACGTCACATGGGAGGAGATTAAAGGTGAGCTATGACCTTCCCCTGGATTACATATAGTCCCAGAAATCTGTTGAGACTGGATTTCACACCTCACCTCGCATCTTAAAATATTCCTCCAGTGTCTCCACCTGACCGGAGATCAGGAGAAGAAGATATTACCTCGCCGCTGCTGACATTTATCAGCCTGTTTTGACTGTTGTCGTCCCATATGCCATTGTGTTTCTCCTTGAAGCCCAATTTCAGTTCCCATTTTGTTTGTTGACAAATTTCATCAGCTCAGAGTAGATGATTGGGGATAAGCTGCAGAGTAGTCCGTTTAAACCATTTGAGTAGAAATGTTCACTCTCTTTGCTCGATTTCCTCAAAATAGAGGAAAATTGCAAGTTGTCTAGACAGACGGAGACCTTGGAGGAAAATTGTGTCCTCCAGAGCGTGACACAGGTTGACCAGTTGTCAAACACTGCCCCCATGTGGTAGAATATTACAACTGTAGGACTGAGCATCAACATTTTTACTCCTGTGGTTTCCCCCTTGTAATAGCTTGATGGTTGTAAAGATTATATTTCAAATGTTCTCATTGTTTCTATAAGAATTATTGTCCGCACGCTACAAACAGACTGTATTGATTTTGAGAACAAAATAAGACCAGGTGACACTCTTAACCAACAGATGGCACAGGTGAGAAAAAAACATTTTAGCACTGGCAGAGGTTTGGACTCACTAAGGGATTTTTTACATCTTTCTTGTAATGGAGCCATGAGAAACACCTGGTCTTTCTCATGGTTTCACAGACTTATGTAAATAATGTCAAACAGCTGTTTTAAAGATGGCTGAAAGGGAGATGTGGCTTTGTTTTTCATCAATTTCCAAATCAATTGTTTTTCCGTTTTTCCAGGAAGAGCCACCCTACTGGATTTTCATACATGGGCTGTATTTGTGAGCCCACCATGGCTGGTTAGAAGCTGGCAGTAGAACAATATCAATTTAGATTCCAGAGAAACTCTTATCTGGGTCATTATTTGAGTAAAAAATTTTTTTACAATAACAGGATTTATGGTCAGAATCCAGCATAAGTTTGTGAGATTGTTACTTTCATTATATTACTTTTACCTGCAGTGTATGTGTAAATATTTAAATATGAAACTAAACTAGTGTTCAAATATTTAATATTGAAATAATCACATGTTGTGAATAAAAACTGGTTCATCAAGCCTCTGTGCAGTCATCTGCTCCCTCAGTCTCAAGTGGTTTAAGCAAGGACGTGGTCTAGTTGTAGACTGCTACATTAAAACACATTAGAGAGCCAGGAATATGATCTCTGTCCTGTAAGGCTGCTTGCCCTCACTACAATGGAGCGAAGGAAAGCCATCATGTTGACAGATTAATTAATAACACAGCATTTGTTACCATGGATGAGTCTTGGGTCCTTCAGGTCCAGCCTGATCAGTGAGATCTACATCGAGGCCTCTTTTACCTGGGATGCTGCTGGTAGACCACCTGGAAAACAGATCACAGCTTGGATTATGAACAGCTCACTTAAACGCCACCTTTTCTAGTATAGTCTCTAGAAAGTCACTTTTAAATGTTTAAATTTTAAATTTAAAAATTTTTTAATTTAGCTTGCAACTTATTTATAATCATTCATTTGGTTCCAATTAAATGCCAAGCCTCACAATTTTAAAGGTGAAGCAGTAGTTCGTTCTTCCAGCTCCTGATCTTATTTACATACATTACATTAAACAATATACATTTCCTGCATTGTCTTATTTGTGAAGTACATTTGGCTATTCAATAATGATATAATGATGAAACAACAGAGCCAGTGAATTTGGTAGTATTGGTTGTGAGCTCATAGGCCATGAAACAAAATGTACTTGCGTACCTCTGCCACTAGATGGCGGTCTAGCTCTATTCTAGGGCAAGTTCTATTGAACTTTCTTTTGATGAATGGATTGTGACAGAAATTGTCATTTTAATTTTTGTTTTAAAAAAATTTAAAAAAGAGAAAATAATGGGAATAGAAATGTCAAAACATGACTGTGTGTCTGCAAATAGGTCAGACATCCGTAGACTCGTCCTCTCACTGAGCTCTGTGCTTTGCGCCCTCCTGGGGCTTGAGGCAGGGATGGTGCTCAGCCTTAAACCCAGAGTGAAGGGAAAGATATCCCCTTTTGGTTCTGCTTGACACAACTGTGGCATATGTGGGTTGTGTAACTCAAGTGGAAGGGAATTAAGAATAAAAGGGATTGAGGGACTCTAAAAGCGGTCAGGGAGAGTTCAAATGTCTCCCTGAGTCGCAGTGAAAGTGTTCATTCTGCATGGAGATGTCAGAATATCCCCATGTCACTGCACTGTGACGAGGACTTCTCATTTTACACATGAATATTCATAGTGATCTGTAATTAAAAGCCGCATATTAATGCTCTTCACCTGCAGTGCAGCCTGAAGACACGTTCTGCTGGAAGAACTTGGCATCTTCACATCATTAATATCCATAACAAAGCTGTTGTGTGTCCTTGAGTGATGGCTTCTGTTTAAAATGCTACTCCGACTTCCCAGCCAAGAACGGCGTACAACGCAGATCAAACATGGCTTTTATTTACAACCAAGGTCCCTGCAAGGTCCACATTAACCTCTCAGTCTTATTTACTGTACCTGCTGGGCTGAATTTAAGCAAACCTAAAGTCCAGTTAGAGCTGAATGTAATTCTCTGCAGCCCGGGCCCAGATGTCCAGAATTCTTGGACGCATTAATTCATCAATCCAGGAAAGGGGGTCTTTTAGCAGTCTGTGCTGCATTAGCCACTGTCTCGTAATTCTCCTAAAATCTGGCTCCCGGGGTCGAACCTTTGAGCTTCTTGCCAATTAAGGGCAGTTGCACGGTAAGCAGATCCATTCCTCCTGTGCCCGGAGGAATCACTATGTCTTATTTCATTCTAATTCCACTCTCCATCATGTTTCTGGGAGCGGGACATGATGGGAATGACTTGTGACAGTTCTGACCCATTTGGAGGTCTTTCTACACAACATGAGCCGGTGAACTCTTTCTCACTCGCTCACGCTGGCTTTAATGTCCTTTGGTGGCCACATACAGTTTTTTCATCTCACAGATGCCATTATGGAAAATCTGCAGTGACCTCCTCCTGCCTATGTGGTTGTCGACTGAACGGGGGACATTTGTTGCCATCTGTAAAGGCCAGACAGCAGCTAGCAGGAATGTTTGGCGGTGCTGAGGAACATTCCTGCTTTCGGCCTCACATAAGCTATTTAGAATTTCAGAATGGTTTAATAATGCCTCATAAACCTCAGGGTATTTGTGAGGATGGTGTGTTTTTTTGGTTGCCAGGCTGTAAAAAATAATTAAATCCTTTTTATTAAGAACTTGTCAACGTTCCTGACTGTTGGGTAGGCAATATATTAGAACGTGAAAAATCTTTATTATAAAATTACTCATTTCTGGTTTGTTTGCAGCAGATCCAGATGTTGTGCAGCTGGCTGACTTTAATTTTGAGTAATTGGTTCACTTGCAGTTAGTGATATATTAGAGATATGCTGTTGTAATTTTCTGTTTAAGTCACCGAAAGACTAAAAAAAGCTCTTTTTAAAGGTGAATGCGTGGCAATTGTAAGAAAAAAACAGAATTAAAAGAAAGAAATTCTCTTTTATATTAATAAAATAAATAAATAACATGAAGTGTAAGGTTTTCTTGCATTGAAGGTTTTGGTGCTTTGCCCTAAGAGGCTTTATGGAAATCACCAGAACTAAAATAAGTATTTCTTAGAAGATAAATTACAATTCAAATCCTATTATCTGACATGTCAATTCTCAATCTCAAACAAACAGAACATAATCTTTAATATGACATCTTGCTCACAATTCTCCTTTCGTCCACGTGTTCCACAAAAAATACATTTTTTTATGATTTGTTTATACCAGCAGAATATCATTATTATTAATGCAAAATGTGTGTCCCATTCACAAATAGGGAAAATCCTGTAACTTCACACTACTTTTCCTATAACTAGTAATAACGGAAAAAAAACATCCAGAAAGTGGGTCACTGTTTGTTGTGCGTGGATAACACATGAACCTCTGCATCACAGAACATGCATTCATGCCTACAAGTCCTTTGTTTGCCAAATGAGCTTGAGTGAGTTGTGAATTTGGATTAATCAGCAGTCTATCAAGTCTTC
>JAVQJX010022430.1:0-13497 GCA_036025115.1 Ambassis agassizii | reverse complement strand
ATGTTTAAACAGACGGTAAAAAGAGGACACTAATCCAGTCACACAAGACATCCACCTGTGACTAAACCTTTATTTTGAAAATATTGCATATAGCGTTGTGGACCAAGCTATTGAGAAAGGGCTGGTGTCTTTTCTCACAGCTACCAAATGCTTGCATTGGATATATACAGTACTGTATATAAAAAAAGTATGTCATCGACTGTATATTTATTTATTTTTTGTTTTAGAAGTCACAGATTGCAAAAAAGGGGAATTTCCTGCACTTCATTCCTGCTCACATAGGAAGCTACACTCGGAACAGATGCTTCTAGAAGTCTCTCTGAAAACTCATCAACATTCAGTGAACTACAGAACTGCAGGAAAGTGAGCTTATCTAAGCCCACATCCATCCATTATCTAAACTGACAACAGCTGACGATGGCGATGTTGGTTCACCCATTAGTCTCAATGTGATAATAAAATTCATCATAACCAGTGGCAACTCCATTGCCAGCTCTCCCTTTGGCTCACTGAGAAACACCCCCACACACATCCTTGCATCATTTACCAGCCAGCTCAGTCACTTACAATCTCTCTCCTTCACTGCCCCCCCCCCCCACCCCCTCCCCCCCAACAACCCCTCCTCCCTCTTTCACTCTCTACACTGTGGTTGCCATGGGAATGAGTGGATCACACTGACCTAATTAGACAGCCATGCAATGATGAAATATGCACAAGAGGACTCTTAGTGCCATGGCGGATGTACAGTAAGGACAGCAGGTCACAGCTAGCGTTAGCATGGGGACAATCTAAAGCAGCTGGTACTTCTGAATTTAGACTGTTCTATTCGGTTGTCAATCAAAGCAGTGATGAACTGTACAGACAAAAGGGACAGAAGCAGTGAACGGGAAAATAAAAGGTGTCGTGGGAGAATTTAGGTGATGTAAAACGATACAAGAAGCAGAAATCCCTCCTAATCCAAAGGCAGTACAGTACACTGTATTGAGTATAAACACTGGTGTACAGATAACACTTCTTTCTTTATAAGCCACTCAGTGTATTATTGAAATGTTCTTGTGTAGAGGGGAGAAAAATGGGGGTAACCCTAAAAGCACCTGTATTAGACAGGATGAAAGGACTGAAAGTGTTACTGCAGCATTTTAACAGTGCAAATGAATTAAAATAGAATTAAACTATCTGTTGGAGAGATTTCCTTTTCAGCTCCAGGAGGCTGCACTGTTCTCCAAGGGAAGAAGTCATAGAATGAAAAGGTGACAAAAATGAATCACATGACAAAAAGTGAGACGAGCAATGAAGAGTTTTTTGTTTTTAATTTCTGCTTTTATTCTAAGTTTCTTTATACCTATTCAGCCATCTTTCTTGATGTGAATATGAGTAAATCTGGAAATTACAATTTGAGATGGGATCATTTGTTTTCATCCAACAAGCCCAGGATCTACAGGTGATAGCAACAATTTTAGACATCAAGAACTCAAAAGTATTTTTTAGCATTAAATAATGACTTTTGGTTAACAGGTTGAATCACAGCTGTACGACATCTCTTAATCTTGGGAAAGCTCTGTTGTCTAAATGAGTGATAGAAGAGGAGGACAATGTGTAGTGGACATTAAGGTAGAGCTTATGACCAGATAATAACTAGTTTAAATCTACCAGCTGGGTCTAAGTGTTTGTGCATTTCTGTCCATGTGTGGGAGGATGGATGAGGTTATCTGTCTTTTCACTAAAAGCATTGACCCAGAGGGCAACAGTGCAAAACTGGGTGTCTCCCAGATGCATTTACTGTTTGATTGAGAAGCAAAGAAGAGCTGAAAAAAGAACAAGAAGCACACAAATACTCAATGACAGCTGAAAAAAAATACTTAAACCTTAAATGGATACATTAAAATGTTACAACTTGTAGACTAATGCCTTAGAATCAGAGATAAATGTGGATTATACTGTGGATAGAAAATGAGTTGTTACCATGGTAACCATGACCCAACCAATCATCTTTTACTGAAGTAGTTTTTAAAGAATTTTTGTGTCTATAAACTCAAATAAGCTGCCAATTCAGGGTCTGCATCCTTCGGAGTGCGCATTTCAAGGCCGCTTACGTCAAACGTTATGACGTCGTTGCGTAATAAGGAAATGCTCTGAAGGCTAGACCGTCCCATTTATCAGCGGTTGAAGCAGCCTTCGGAGGATCCTCCGAAGCCGTAGCCTCCGGAGAACGCAGCCTACGCGGTCTCCGGAGGCTACGGCTTCAGACCCTGCAGACCCTGAATTGAGACACAGTCATAGAGTGATCCAAAACAACAAGGTAAACAGCCAATCAATCAGAACTCAGGTCTCCTGCAACATCCCCTAAAGGACGTGGGTCGTGTAATAACCCTCACAGGAGAAGGAATTCCTGTTTATCATGTGGTGCCCCTGTTGCCTAGCAACCAGCAGGCGATATTAATGGTCAAAAGTGTACTCTTTGGTCATTAGTGTTCAATTTTTGTACAGTAGGAAAAAACCCTAAATGTCTTGGGGGTGCAATGAATCCTGGGAAATGCTGGGCTATTAATGATGCCCCTGATGTATCGTTACTAGGAAATAAAGGAGGACAGTCTTGTTTCTAGGTACCAAAATCTCATTAAACCTCATTATTATACTTGTTTTGTCACTTGTTTAATCACTCACAGCAGTCACTATGTATCTTATTGAGAAAGTACCATTATAATAACCTTCTTTGGTAATATTTAAAAAAAGAACTATCTGCACATCTACCAATTACATGCAGAAGAGTCTAGCTTTGATTTATGCTACTGCCCTGCCTTCACATTTTTAGTTGAGAAGCAAAGACAAATCCTCTGGATCAGGATGCTCATATCATGAAGGACATAATGCAAACAAATCGCACCTCTGAGAAGAGCAAGTGTGGAAATCAACAGCTGCAGGCCATATCATAACCAGTGCATGTCAGAGATGACTCTGACTGCCTCCCCTCCCCTTGATATTACATAAAACAGACTCTGAAACACAGGAGGTGCTATAGTTGATCTTATGTGACAAGCTGTTTGTCATGAACTAAAATGCCCTTTACCTGGCCTTGCCTGTGTAATGCCGCTAGCACACAAAAATATGTATACAGGGGGCCTAAATGGTTTCAATGCAACCTTTGAACTGCATAAACCTTGCTTATTTTATGAAAAAGACATAAGCAATAGATAATAGATGATGGCACGATGTATTAAAAATTCATTACTCTAAACTAAACTAAATATGTAGCTACTGTATATCCCTTAATGTATTCCTTTAGATGCTGTTTAGATGCTTTCCATTTTCAACTTCTCATACAGTCATAATGAAAATTTGGTGCCACTCTTTTATTTCCATGTTTGTGTTGTTTTTTTCTGTGTAAACATGTAATAAAGTGGGTCTTAGTTTCAGGCAAACACAACCTCAGACAAACATCAACATATACATTATACATTCATTGTGATTCAGAAGATCCATTGTTAGCTCTCCCAATTCTTCTTTGGTTTATTGAGGTTTTGGGGAATTTACTTTTCCCTCTTACAGTTGAAATTTGTCTGGACTTTGATCAGGTCATTCCAAAACCTTCATTTAACCGAGCTTTAACTGTTGGACAGATGGCCTCACATTGGCCTTTAGAATACTGCTGTATACAGAGGAGTTCTTGCTAGACTCAATGCTAAACTGTATGAACATGACGGTGAGCATTAAGGCCAAATTTTGGTCTCATCTATCCATAGAGCATTGTTGTGGTTTGTTGTTTATGGATGTCTGAACATCTGCTAATTATCAAATCAGCAAGGGGTTTTTACACAAAAAAAAAAAAAAAACACAAACTCTTACCTCGATCACTGTCGTACAGATAGGCAAACTTGTCCCACTTGTAGTACTCGATGAGACTCAGTAGAGGCCCTTTGATATCAGGTCGCATCTGGATAATGAATTGCTGATTTCCATCCAGTGGGAAGCTGGGCGTTATAAAGGAGACATGTAGAGTCCCACAAAAAGACGTGATGGTGTTGACAGACTTCTTGTCGTAGAATCCAAAAATGGCGTACACTCCTCTGGAGAACTGCGAACAGACTGAAAACAAACGGAGAGGAGAATGTTAGGACATGTTGATGCCTCTGGGCTTGTTTTAGCTACTTAACATACAGGGAATTACTTTTCCAGAGTAATCTTATATCTTCCTTTCAAATTAAACTCTTCTGTCATTTATTTGTGAAGCTTCGAAAACTATGGGCTATAACTCATAACAATGTATGTGTCCAAGACATTTACAGCAATCTTTTAGTGCACATTAGAGCCACACAAAACTATTAAGAGACATCTCTTCCAGTATCCACTGATTAATGGATAGACTTCCATAAGCTTTGTCAGGGGAGTGCTCGTACTCAGCACAGTAAAAGATCCACTGTTCGCAAATCAATATGTGGAACTTTTATGCGTTGTTTTGATACAGAGGGAAAAATGGTGTTGAAAATAAGTCAAAACTGTGCATTATGTCTTCATTTCCATTCTGTTGCTGTGTCATGATCTCCTATAATGACAATCTTCTGTTTGATTCCTACTCAGGCAGAGAAGCAATGAACCTTTTTCCCATGAGCGTGAACATGTTAAAATGCACAGCTTCAACAAAGCAGCACGTGTGTCCACCGCGAGTAGATTATATCTTCAATACATGCGCGGATCCCATTAAAGTTGAATGAAGAACCCTTCAGGGCATGCAGCCGACATTTATGATGACTTCGTGCTTCTGTTGCATTATTTGTACTATGTCCTCATTCTGTTGACTTTGCAAAATCACCTCATTGGATAATTCATGACTCATGCTCAGGTACATGCAATATTGTAACATTGCTGGCCTCTTATGCAAAGACCAGAAAAGAGTACTGTGAAGTCTAAAGACAGTAAGGTTGCAGGTTGTTCCTCCAATGTAGTACCAGGGTCAGCAGATTTGCATGCTGCTTGTAAATGTGTATTGATCTGATTAGTTAATCAAGGCTATTGATTTGAACATACATGTCTTCCCATGTAATTAATCTAATGAGTCATTTCCTCTTCCACAATATTACTTGGATGACTTGCTGACAAAGGGAACTGGAGTCCATATATCAGATATTAGCTAGCTTGACGTAAGTGCTCCAGGCATGCTGCCACCTTTGTACTGACTGTGGCAGCTATCTTTGATGAAATGTAAACATGCTGAGCAGCAGTAGAAAGAGCAGCTGCTGTGGCCCTGACATGGAAAAGAGGATGTACATCTTCATCAATCCTTTAGGCTAACACATATATTAAGGTTCTAAAATGTTTAATATAAAGAAGTCTTTTTTCGCACTGTTATTCAGCACGTTACTTTATTATCAAAGCCTGAAATTAACAACAGCTCATTAAAATATTTCTCTAATGAGTAAACAGCCTGCACTATTCAGCCAAACTCTAGATTCTGCTTGCTTAGGCCATGAAAATACAACAAATTTCTTCTTTAAGGTAGTCCCTAGTTATTTTAGGTAAGGTAAAAGTCCCATGTATAATGTTCTCTAAGGTGCAGTTTGTGACTAATAACTAGATAATTTACCTTATAGGCAAGAAAATGACTGACAGGCATGTAATCTGCATTAGCAGGAGCTGCATGGTTAGTAAGTTTCATTTTATCTTCATTTTATCTTCAAAAGTCATCTGAAAGGCTGACGCTTTAACCCTAAGAACAACAAAACATCCACTACTCATCAAGAATGGAACAGAATTGCAGTGACAATGCCATCTTTCATGTGCTTCTGAAATCTTTAGTTTATCTGTTGACTTTAGCAATTAAATGTTCATCGCAGCCAGCCGAGACAAACCGCTAACAGCAGTCCATCAGCCTGTGACAGCGTTCCTAATCTCTTTAGCAGATGACAGAGGCCAGTAATGTGGCCACAGAGAGATCAGAGCTGACTAATCTAATTTCACTTTTGTCTTTTAATGAAAGCCAACAGAATTTAAAAGTGTGTGGTCTGATTGATTTTATAGTGGGTGTAATGTTAAATAAGTCAAAGCACTCCATTCATGCAGCTGATTGACTAGAATGAAGCCTGAAACCAAATGTTATTTGGGTTTCAGGGATAAAATTGTATCGAGACTGATTAAGAAGATACAGCCTGAGACACACACATTTTCAATTACTTAAATAATACAACGGCACTACTTTATATCACTACATGTGCCTCACATCTCAAACATTGCATAGTGCATAGCTCTCCTAACTGCTGCATCCTGAAGCTAACAGACTTCCGTCTGTATGGCACGTCCATCCATTGTAATGTTCCAAAGGCTTCCTTTGCTGACACCCTTGCTGGCGAGCTTGCTGAGTTTGCCCAGGATTAAAACTCTCTGAGCTCCTGCTCAGAGCCCGGATATCCCCAAGACTGTGTTGCAGCTTATGCCGGAGCAAACAGTTTGACAACGTGTTACTTTATTACCAAAGGCAGCAATTCAGTTCCAGAAGAAGCCCATTTGTCTGACTCTCTAGAAGAATGTGACAGTAGAAGAATGGAAAAATGTGCATCTTCCATAAAAAAAGGAGAAATGTTTAATTAAGGAAGAAAAAGGGCAGTAAGCAGGGAGACTTGTGGAAAAAGCCATTAAGCCTCTGTCACATCTGACTGCTTTCCAGTGAAACCAACAATGTATTTGCCCTCAGAAATCCCTAAATGTGACTGTGTAAATCTCTTTTTTCTGGTTTTGATGAGGTCACCCTAATTAGGCACCATGAGCGAAATGTTGAAACAAATCTTATTATTGCTCACTGCGGGGTCTGCAAGTCGTAGCAGTTGAGGCAGTATTCCCTCTCTGTCACTCTGTTCTATGAGATAAAATGAGAGAAAAAAAACAGTTCTTACTTAATTTGGGGAATGTTCAAGTGAGATAAACCGTCAGTTCAGGGACTTGTAATCCCATCATTGTTGTCGCAGACAATAAATGCATAATACAACATACATGTGCCGTTTGTGTGCATTTGATTTGTTTGTTTTTGGTGATGCATGTGTTAATATTCCAGATTTTCCTGAGGGTTAGAAATGTAAAACATAAGACATAAATTAAACTGCATTGGGCACAAGAGCAGAATAGACAATCTATATGGATAATGCTGCATGTTACAGATTTACTCAGCTGCATTATAAACGTAGAAGAATAAGAAAATGGCTTTGAAAAAGTGTCGAATGGAAGATGGCTATGCATCAGTGCTCTGTGCATTGGAGTATTTGGGGAGTAAAATGACTTCTCTATCATGAACCCTTGGAGAGTTACGTGGATGGAGTCAGAAACAGTGGCTTCAAATGTTTAAACTGTTTAAAAGTGTCCTTACATAAACCCACCTGGTGACCTCTGGAAGCCTGAGACCTCCAGCGTTGCAGTCTGATACATAAATATAACAAACATGCATACAGTTTACTCTGGCTTAAAATCACAACAATGCATTTGTTTCAGGTAATTTTAGGCTGTGATAGTGTACTGTATATGCAACCCATAAGACGAACAATAACTATGGGCGAAGTTTTTGTGATGTCACCCATCATCATGAAAGGGAGTTCAATGTCTCACTCATATCCCAAAAGGCTATTTTTTCAACACTAAAATAACGGCCAGCAGCACCAGCAACAGTCCCGAATACACATTTAAAACACATTTAAATGTAATTGACATATTTTTGCATGCGGCCAGGAGTTAAAGTGGTCTTAAAAACTAGCTGTTAAAATGCATGATGTTAATAATGCTAGCACGTAGCCACCGGAATGTGTAGGACCAGCAATGTAATGTGAAATGTTGTTGTAGTAAGTCTGTTATGTTGTCTGTCCGCTTTGTTTTTCTTGGGCTTGGGGGGATCAGAGGATCCTCCGAAGCCGTAGCCTCCAGAGATCGCGTAGGCTGCGTCCTCCGAAGGATGCAGACCCAGAATTGGGACACAGCTATTGCGTAGCTGTTAATGTTACAACATTACAACATTTTGGTGAACTAGAACTGTTTTAATCCAACATCACTGAAATTGAAATGTGGGAAAAAACATAACTGTTCTCATTTGACTTATTCACTGCTAAATTGTGAGTCTAGTTAGCATTGTGCTTGTTATCTAGAATTGCATTTTAATCATGACTTGGCTGTCATTATTTCCTGTGTGGTGTATTATTTGCAGCAATTTAGAAGTGATTTGTGCAGCATATGCACTGCAGAATTAAGAGAACAAGATGAATCACTTCCAGTTATGTTAGCTTTATTTTGTCTGCACATTAATAGATAGCCTCTGGGTATTTCTCCATAACAAGTTGTTCCTACAGCTGCTTTCCATTATTTGTCTTACTGTATCATCAGATGCTCTGTGGTCATCTGGATGTTGTATTCGCCTCATTATCACAAAGATGTTAAATGTGTTTGCAGCACTGTGTATCACCTTCCAAGGAGAGGGTGTACCCTGAGAAATATATTTAGCGCCCCAATTAGGTGACCTCATTTTCTCCACTATGGCACTGAAGGCCTCTCTCTGCTCTAACTCTGTGTATGTAACTGTTCCATCAATGATCAAAGATTAAACTTGCATGGATAAGCAGCAAATAAATCCCCTGGCTAATAGTTACATTAGTTTTAAATGTTTTAGACAGGACAAGACATCAACAATACTGAAGTGCACTGATGATCTGAACTCACAACTTAATCGAAAAACTGAAACAAATCGAGCAATGTAATGTCATTTCATATTAGATTTTAGAGATTTTACGTCTGTAGAGATGAAATGGAGACAGTGAAAATGTTGAAAATCTATTAAGCATTCTGATATTTAGCACCAACCCAGTGCATCAACTAAATGATGAATCAGACATTCACACATGCCACATCACTATGGTGATGATCATCAGCAGTCCAGTCACAGCTAACAGAACTGACTGTTAGATATCTCATCCTCTCCAACACTCCTGTTCTCACCACAGAAAAAAAGCGCCTCCAGACTTCAGGGATTTATGTAAAACTGTTCTGTCACCAGTTGGTGCAGCAGCTTAAACCATCAACCTCTCTGCCAAAGCACCCAGAGCACATTTGTAACCGATATAGGCTACTCGTTGCACAGTAAGATATTGACCTTACATATATCTGGAAAAATAAAAACACCCAAAACAAGCTAGTGGTCCTGAAAGCTCCAATTTATAGAACTAAAACCTTTTTTTAAAGGGTTCAAGAACATTTCTGGTAAGAGACAGCATGAGAGAATATACACTATATGGACTACTAAAGGATCAAGATGTGGATGAATAAGTCTTAAAAACTAGTTCCCCCCTGAGGCCTCTAGGGACTGGCTCCAGAAGTGAGTCAATCCCCATAAAATGTGCAACTTTACAGCAGACAAAAATGTTTATATATCTCATTTTTATTTGTTTTAACTATAAAAGCCTGTCTTTTCGCCCGCCCATCTCAACCCCACTTGAGCTCCATGTCTGCTCTGCTCTGTTGTGGAAAAAGAAAGAAGGAAAGCAAATTTTAACACTTGTGCCTGGGCTTCATTTCTTAGCCCTGAAGGGTTGCTGCTTGTCTTGGAGTTCAGACTGACTGTCATGCTGCCAACATGGTGACCAGTGGAGCTCCAAACAGCTTTTCAAAAACCTATGGGTGATTTGATATTATACACAGCACAGTTCATGTATTCATATCTCTGTGCGGAAACCAATACTATTTGTGTAAAGAAAACTACTTTGTATAGTCAGTAGACAATCCAAAGTATGGGGAGTAAAAGTGACAAGCTGTTTGCAGCTCTTAAGGGGTGATCTGGTTTCACTCTGTGCACTGTTGCCCAGGTAACAGCACCCATCCTCACATATTCAAGTGATTAGCTAGAAGCTAACCAAATAATGTCTACAAACAAAACTGAAGAGGCTTTTAAAATCAGAATCATTGTCAGCTTGCTACTGGACAAAAAATTGCTTTCATTTATTTGACTATTTTCACTCTTATCATACCTCAGCAGCAAAAAATGGACAGAGGGATTTCTTACTTGAAGCACAAGAGCAATTTTGAGACTTCAACCCTTTCTTCCTCTCAATTAATACACAGTGCTGAATCCCCTTTCACAGGACTCCTCAATGTTTTCTTTATAGGATTATGAAAAAATCGACTATCAGCCTGGAAACTGAACCTTAGCTTAATGGAAACAAAATATTTGTCAATAGCCTATCAAATTGATGGAGTGTGTTTTATAATTTGTAAAAGCTTTTGTCTGCAGCACATAAAAGGGCGTGATCTGCTTTCATTCCCTCTTTAGACTGTTGCCAGGGTAACGCATTTCAGGCATGTTTTCTCCCTCTACACAGAAAAAAAAATTCCTCATCATTTTATGCAGTGTTGAGGCCCTAAATGTCATCTTGTGAAAACAACAACACAAATCAGCAACATTAATTGACCTCCTGGACCACAGCCCTGTTTGTTTTTAGCTTCTCATCATTAAACGCTACACGCAGAAAAGGGTTCATGAACTGAAATTTCCTATATGACAAAGTAAAAACAGGTCTGTCATGATTATGAAATTCTTTCATCGGTTTCATCAACATACAGAGCAGCACTGCAGGCTGTTGCCTGGGTGACATCTCTCACTCATGCTTTTGAGTGGCTGATGGAGAGAAGACTTCATGGGAGTCGTCACTGTGGGCCAGCAACACGCACTGGGAAGTGTTTTTGTCTGCCTTTGAGCAGCTCTTCCGGCAGCTGGTCTCTGGAAAAACAGTACGGCTCAGTTCTTATCAACTTCTGACCTCCCCTGCTTCTCCTCCTCCCGTTTCCCATCCTATTTCTCTCTGTCTCCTTATCTCTTTTTCCCCTCTATGCTTTTGTTCACTGACCTGTTTCCTGGAGGCTTTCTGATGGCTGTGCATAGAGGATGTAGGTTCCACAAGAACAGAGTCTGATGAATGCCCTCATTCTAAAGGCTCATTGTGTGATCATTGTATAGCGCTCCCGATGTCCTGATCGTCATTTTAACTCTGCCTTTCATTGCTTTCTAAGCATTTGTGAGTGCTGTAGCTTTAGCTGAAGGCAGTGAGTGAGGACAGTGTGTGGAGCCTCAGAAACTGCCTCAGCTGCTCATCTGGCATACCTCAACTGTTGACTGCTGTACATTACTATTTATCATATAACAGTTTAGAATTTCCAAGTGTGTTACCACCTTAGTTTCTGGTTAACCCTTACATTTTGTTTTCACTTAGGCATTGAAAGCTAGTGAATAAGGTTAGGTAACAAGCAAAATTTATCGTCTTATAACGAAATCCATTCCCACTCCTATAAACATTCTGTTTTTAAGGACCAAAATATTAACCTCATGTTCCATTTTAGTAGAGAGGAAGGGGCTACCGTTTGTTCTCTTACTGCCAGAAGGTGGGAGATTAAAAAAAAAAAAAATCATTATTTCTGCTGTGGAAACAAATTTACAAAAAGCAGTCATTTTGTAAAATGTTTTTGTCTGACATAATTGTCTGTTTTCTAACAAATGAACACTTAAACTCTTTTTGCAAATTTATTAAAGTCCAAAATGGCTGCTCTGTCAGTGCATTGTAAATATTTCCGTCTGATAAAACCGGGCCTCCTACGCCTTGTTGGTACATTAACTTGAATCCAGTGTTGTCCTCAGAGTCACAAAACATGACAACTGTGTTGTAATTTCCTGTTCATCCATCCAAGAGCTTCTTTAAGTACAAATCACAAATGGGAGCCCTTAACAGCATCTAACAGGCAAGCAAGTGTTTTTTCCAAAAAAAGCCATTCTGCACAGTAAACAAAAAGCACCTCTGTGAAGTCTCATTTGTAGCATCTTTACAGTGTTGCCAACACGGTCCTACATATTAGGTCTAAATAATGAGAAGCACTGTGGTGTGTCTCTGCACACATGTAGTCACACCAATCCATCCCAGTAAGCACAATACAGAATTCCTCAGCCATATTGATTTTCTGAGGTCAGGCCATACATCACACACAGCTACTCTGTCCGCATTTCATCTGCCTCCTGTAATAAAGCATACCATATGTCCACTGACCTTTGGTGGAAATACCAAAGCAGACTTTTGGATCTGCTGTTCTATGTTCTAATGATTTCAAAACCTGCCAGAACAAAATGAGTTACTACCGTATCTACAGAAACATAGCTTCATCCAGCATAAGAGAGCGCAGCTGCCATAGCAACCAGACACTCAGTGTTTGCTGAAGATGAACAGGGATCATCTCATAGAGGTTGAGCAAAGCAAAGAGACATTAATATGCATAGCAGCTTACTTTTTTGTTACTTCAGGTATGCTGAATCATTTTACTGCCCTTCTTCACAAAAAACCTCATTTGATTTTCTTCTGCCCTCTTTCCTCTCTCATTAAGAGGAACCACAGGGGAAAACATGTCAACAATGCCTGAAACGCAGCTTCACAGGTCACACGAGACGACCTTGGTCCTCTCATCGACTCACCATTTCCATTTGACCCCCTGACTCGTCATCTCTTCCTCAAACTTTGGTTCATCCATCTCTCCCTGACTTTCATAAAGTCCATTCATCCGTTAATTAACCAGCTAATTCCTGCTAGCTCTAATTGCAGGAATTTTCAAGGCAGAATACAAAAACCACCCTATGACAAACACTTGTTTAGTGCATCTGCAACAGCTGCAGCAACATTCATTTTCACAACCTTGAAAATCAGTTGGTACTCACTTCCCTTCTGCAAATGGTCATTGAGGGTAAGAAAGGTCAACTGTTCCACACCTAATAACTGAGATATTTGTCAGTATGAATGTGCTAATTAATTGAAAATTTTAAAATAAAGAAAGATTTGAAACACATGAAAGAGTTTTGATTGACTACTCTCTAAATAAAAATAAAACAAATAAAAATGAATAATACACAATATGAAATATAAATAAATTGAAATCAATTCTATAGTATGCTACACAAGATTATAATATTCTGGGAAAACAAAAGTTACAGCAAAATTAAACATTAATGAATGTCAAACAGGAAATGATGAGATGCAAACTGCCTGTCATTTGCATGAGAAAAATCCTACTGAGAGACTTCATTTTCTAAAACACAGAGCTCACTGCAATATTTAAAACAGATTTTGACATTGTGTCAAAGCCACACACTTTGAATTGTTTCCAGTAAAGATCATACCGCACTTCTGAATCAGAAAGAAGCAAAATGAAGTTGTGACCTTCCAGGGGCCTCAGCTTTCAACAATAAAGAGAGCATTAAAAAGTGAGATTGAAGCTGCGGCTGCAGTCATTTCATGGGATTTGATGTCGTCTTTGCTGTCAGGGATTTGCATGAAATACATGACTATTTTTGACAAACACCTCTGTGATACACAAGGATTTTCAGAGACAATACAAATCACAAGTTGTGTTGACAGATCACTGGACTATGGCATTCTGATATTTGCACAGAAGTAATCTGGTTGGACAAGAAATAAATATACCGTATATTGACATGGTGTATCAAGGTAT
>JAVQJX010022362.1:0-15712 GCA_036025115.1 Ambassis agassizii | reverse complement strand
ACACACACACACACACACACACACACACACACACACACACACACACACACACACACACACACACACACACACACACACACACAAACACACACACACTCATTTAGCAGCACCACTCCCTGTTAAACAGCTTTACTGACACACAGAACCCATAAATGTGCCGTTGACACAACATAAAAACAGGTCATACATTTCAGCTTATGATATGTGTCGTAACAGTTTGTCTTACTGACACAGTGTAAGTTACAATTGAGTTTAATTAACACTGCATGTTTAATGCATAATAAGAAACAAAGTGAGGTAGCAGTGAGTGTCTGTTTAAGACGAATTGTCATCAGACCTGTGAAGGGATTCCAGCCAGTTCCCCAGTACTCATGAGTTCATCCACCTGCTCCAGGATAGCAATCGGGTTACAGACTGACAGAAAGCCCTGCAAAGAGACAAACAGTGAGTGGTTTGCAGCATGCAGTTCCTTTTCCCATGCAGTGTTGACGGAGATGTACCCACCTGGATTTGCTGTGTCTTTTTAGTGGTACAGGGGATGAGAAGCAGAGTTCCCAGGGCGAAGGCGGGCAGATTGAACTGTGCGAAGCGATTAGCGATTCCTATCAAGTCCAGATTCAACAGGAAAGGGCACCTTAAGAAGAAGGATAAATTCAGATCCATTAGTCCGACAGTCATTGTGGTTTCATAAACAATTTTTAGCATTCAATCAAAGACATGGATATAAGCACAGCTGTGTAAACAGAACTTATATCTTAGCACTGGTGGCCCATAAGACCTTTCACACACATTTTCACATGTAAATAAGTATGTACATAAGCAATTATGCTGCTATTCTTTTATTTTATTTTATTTAAACTCTTAAGATTTACCTTTTTTTATTGTATTCTATTTTATTCTTAAAGGATGCAGATATAGAAAACACATTTCACTGTACTATGTATAACTGTGCATGTGACCTCTTTGAATTTGAAAATCTTGAATCTTGAATCTTTTACATAGACCCTCTATTCAGGTGTTGTTTCAACATGAGTAAAGCATACTTGAGAAGTAGAACAAAGGTCCTGTAAAGTGTTTCCTGTTGATCCGGACTCAGAGGAACTGAAGCTGTTGTTAAAAGAGCACATGAGAGAGTGGAGTATTTAAAGAAATTAATCACAGAATTCAACAAGTAATGATTTAATGCATTCACAGTTAAACCAACTGCATATATAATATGAATTATTGAACAGATGTAAAATTATTTAACACAGCTCTTAAATTTGTTGCAGTACCTGAGACAAAAGGTGCCAGTATCATACTCCTCCAGGTCCTGGAAAAACTTGAAATCTGCAAGGAAAATAAAATCAATGAAACGAAGTCTCGTTTATCTTTATCACTAATCGTGCTCTAGCATCAGTGGTTTGTATTGCTTCTCCGAATTCTGCTTCAACATCTGTTTCCAGCAGGATGTCTAGTGGTTTAGATGTGTGACCACTCTGCCCACACAGTTCTGCATGTGTCAGGACTGCAGTCGCGAAATGCTTTTCACTATGCACACAATAATCGTGCATGCCTTGGAACTATACTCTACTCTACTACAAATGGAACAAATCGCCTTTTTGCTGCTTTTAATTTGTAAAATAAAAATTGATACATTTATTATTGTTACCACATTACCTCCCACAAAACAGGCACAGCCGCTATGGCCTCCAACACCTTCTGCAGGTGGCTGATCTGAGGAGGAAAAAACAGATCATATATTTATTTCACAACACCTTTATTTATTATTTATTGTATCATTTAAGGGTGAACAAGGGTCTCTCATCTGGATCGTTTTGATAAATGTCTCCTCACCAAGTTGAAGCCGAGCATTTTCTGAAGCAGGCTGTTCCAGAGCTGAGGGTCGTACACCTGGTATTCCAAACACAGGTCAGCCACCAGCTGCACAGCCTGAAATGACAAAGAGTGCTTCACTTTGTCTGGCACCGCTGTGTGACGTTTCTAAGGATAAAAATGAATCATTTAAAGGTTTCCCTCTAGGAGTACCTGTGGCTCATGACTGTGGTTCTTCCATAGACCTTTAACCAAGCCCTCTTTGGGACTGCTGAGGAAAGACTGCACCGTGTAGGGAATGTTTAATGCTTCCAGTTGAGAGACGAAAATGTGGCACTTCAGGTAATGTCTGTATGTGAACATAAAATACCCAGTGTGGATCTTCTCTATATTAATTTCAGCCCATACTGTCAGTGTTTAACTGATGCTGTCTTACGGGATTTTGGTCCTGGGAATCTGCAGCTGAGCCTCCAGCGTGGCTGCATCGGCAAGGCGAACGAGGCAAAGCAAGACTCTAGTCCTGTGGCAGAAGGTCAAACGCGGCCCAGAAGTGCTGAGGGGCTACAGAAGGGAAACAGATGCTTTTCGAAACTTTCTCTGGACACGTGGACTCTTAGTATATATTTTTTTAAACGTACCCAAGTTTCTGCAGTTAGGATAGGTTTCAAGAGACGGACAGCATCCTCCACAGTGCAGGACTGCAGCATGTACACCACCCTAACAAAAAGAGCAAACAAAGTGAAGCAAAATGAGGAAAATTTCAATTTCGACTTTACATTTCATACTACAAAAAGTAAGTCTGTTGACTCTACCTGGTTAGGTCTGGGTCCTCCTCAATGTTGTTGACACAGTCATTATTAACAATGTCCTTTATTAAAAATGGATACAGAGCAGAAAATGTGATGAAACATGATATAAATGAATAGATCAAGTAATCTGGCCGAGTTAAGATGAACAAACCTTGGCTGCAGCTGGGCCTGTCTTGCAGATCCATTTTTCTAACATCAGGTTTCGGATTTTCAAAGGATCCACCATGTTGATTGTGGCTATCTCCTTAACAGCAGCATGAATGTCTGAGGCAAAGACAATAAAAAGGGAAGAAGAAATCAATCGCAAGATTACAAAGAAATGTATAGAAGGGAATGTAGTATGTATGGTGGGGCATTAATGTACAGTATATGAGCTTCTAAAGGGGCTCACCAGGATAAGCTCGACCTCCTGACTCTCTGAAACGCTGCTCCACACTGCTGTGCTCATACAGGGCCGCTATGAGTCTGGCTGGCAGCCCAGTCAGTTTCAGGTACTCTGGGTTGTTCAGCTTACTGGCCATCAGCGTATTCTCAGTTGCAGAACGCTGAAACTGCAGCTTCAGCTTGGACAGAAATGTCTCCCCTCTGGCACGTGCAGCCTCCTGCTCAGAATCAAACCAGCTGACGTGTGAAAAACTGCCAAGATTTGAGACATTGTTCAGGTACAAAAAAAAAAAAGAACAAAAAAACAAAACAAAAAAAACGCTGACCTCAAGGTTTGGATCCTTCAACCAAGCATCTCCAAGAGCCAAGCAGAACCTGAGTGACTGTGTCTTTTCATAGCCTGTGTTGAGCAGGGCACAGTTAGGTGCACAGGCACAAACATACTGAGCAGTGTAATGTACTGTAAACGCTAATGTGCAGCTCAAACCTGGTGGAAGTTCCTGAGTTATCTTGTGAGCTGTGGCAGCAGCCCACTCAGGGCTCTGGATGCATCGGATGTACTTCATCATGGTCTTGGCCACCTTGAAAGTCTCCTTCTTGTAGTCATGACCGTGTCCTTTTTTCCTCTGTTCAAGGACTAAAGGCTTCATCTTCTTCTCAAACACGTGACTGGCTGCTGACATGTATAACTTGTCGAGGCTCACCTGGGAAGAGACAGAATGTCTGACTGACCAGAATGGTTATAATTACACAGTGAGGCTGTGTTATAGAGAAGTTTACCTTCATCAGTTTGCTAATCAGAAGAAGTGTGGGGAAGGTCTCGTCACTGAGCTCAGGAGCTACGCACAGGAGAACATTTTTTTATAGTCACACAGACAGTGAAACGCATTGACTTTTTGTGAATGAATTCTGATATATGTGTGTGAGACTAACAGATAATCTTCCAGAAATGTTTGGTCTGCATGAGCAGGTGGAAGGGAAGTCTGCTGTTGGACAACACGTTTGGCAGCAGACTGTTTTCAAGAAGATATGTGTTCTCCACATCTGAGGGAGGAGAGACTCGCTTGTAGGACTTCAGGTGCTGAAGGAGACCCATAGCCTGTGGATTAAAAAAAAAGGTTCATATTCTGCTCTGATCATATTGAGAAGGAACCATCTGATTTTTAAATATGACAAGATATTTCATACTTTACCTGACTAACAGAAAAGCTGGTCACATTCTCATCTGCAGCCTGGATGATCTTCAGAACAACTTCAATTCTCTCATAGTTATAAGGGCTGAGCTGTAGGAGAAGGGCATTTTGATAAGTGAACTCTTACTAAAGGAAGCCAGAAAGGGCTGAAAAATATGGTATATATACTAAGAACATGTCATGGGGAACAAGCTCCTCCTTCTCTGACCTTAAATAAGGCAGCACAGAGACTGTCGGTCAGCTCGCTGGTACTGTGTAACATTGGGATAATTTGCAGGACTCGTTCCAATGCATCAGCATGACACAGAGGCTGCACCTCTGCCGGAGCAGAGCCTGGACAACCTTCCTCATCTTCTTGGAGCAGCAGTAAGGTGGTTATATACTGGTTGATCACACCATCGCGGTCCAAACCAAAGGTGCTGCAGATGGAAGCAAACAATGTTTTTTTTTTTTTTTTTAAATCACAAGCAGGTAAAGAATACTTGCATACAAATCTACAGAAGGTGACAAGAGGAAGTAACCTGCTGACCTGCAGTACTGTAGGATAATGTCAGGGGTTATCCTTCTGTTCTTCACCAAAACAGGGATCAGGCTGCTCTTCATCTCAGGCCGCTGACGGAACACTGGTTGAATAGATATCTGGGACAAAGCATGTGGTAAAATGGAAAAGCTGAAAACCTATTAAATGAGACCAAAAATACATTTGAGTTTTAATAGCTGCATTACCTCTAGTTTGCCGAGCTTAATGCCCCACTCTGCATCAGTAATGACAGAGAGAAACTTATTTTGCTCCTCAGCCTCCTCGTACAAGCAGCAGAGATTGGCTCCAATCTTTGCCACAGCCTGGAACAGAGTGGCATGTTTACATTAGATTTTGTGCCTGCTTGAAACTGATTTCTTTAACCTACCAAAATCTTGTCATAGTTTTGCCAAGTGTTGTCGATAACTTTCCACAGTATTTTTAAGACTTCTGCTTTAGAGAGGAGTGTACAGAGTCCAATAGCCAAGTCACAATCAACCACCCTCCAGTTGAACACCTGGAGCCCACAGAAAACACAGATACAGTCGTTTAAAAAAATGCACTCACATGCTCTAAACGGTGCAACTTTTCATGACACAGGATTTACCTTGTTCAACAGGGCCACAGCAACAGCATTCAGGGAAGACATCGTGGTCTTACGGAGATCATTGATGCATATGTTGTACTTCTTCAGCTCTTGTGGATCATGAAGCTGAGAGGAAATCAGAGAAGGCGTGAATCTTACTGTGACAGTTAATGAGCTAAAACACAACACATGGCGCACATACCTGAAGGCTTAGCTTTATGTCCATGACGTTAGAGGTTATATGTTGCATGCAGCTACCGTACGAGTTGACCAGAACTCTGAGAGCCAACTCCAGCTGACTGCACTCCTGTAACATCTGTAACATTTTGGACAAGGGGCCGAGTAGCGGCTGCAGGTAGTTTGAACCTGCATGTGACCCAAACAAAACATGAGGTAAACTTTTAAAATGATAATTGGGAATGCAAAAAAAAAGTAGTGAAGTCTAATACCAACCGTCTTCAAATGAGCAGTGTGACAAACAGGAACAGTCCAGCGGGTACAGCTTGATATCTGTAAGAATGATGTGTTAGTTAGCTGCTGACTACCCAAAGAAAGTTACACAGACACTGAATATGTGACAAATCTGAGCATCTTCTTACCACGAGAAATAGGCAGCAGGCAGTTGGTAATTTCATACTGGACAGGGAGCACTGACACTGGGTCCAGAACAATGCAGTCTTCATTAAAAACATCTTGGAAACTCCACTGAGAATGAGGGTCTTTTTCTGCCTCCAAAGTTAAATCCTGTGACATTGCATACATCAAATTGAATTCATTAGGTTTATTTCACAAATTTGTGTTGCAGTTTTATCATTTGTCAAACACTGACCTTGGCTACAAAGCCATAATTGTCTGACAACTGACACTGATGATAGACATCCATAGCAATCCGTGTGCATTTGCAAAGCTCCAAGCAGTCCAACAGCAGATCTGTAATCAAAGGTAATCATAACATTGTCAGAGCTTAATATCATTTCATCACACTAAACAAAAAGGATTAAAAAATTAAAGCATTCAACATAAGAGGTGAGTTTGATCCAGCGCTGTTTATGCAATATCACCAATGTGAAATATTGTTGAACATTATCTGAACATGTGTTTTACCCGAGTGACACACAGTAATGGCCTGACAGGCTAGATCATGGATGACTGCTGGCAGGTCCATGTCATCAGGGATCACCATGGGTACATCTGCCTCCAGCATCTGGCATAACATCTTGGCAGCAGTAAACAAAACTTTCCCTGTGTTGCTGTTGTAGTGGTGCTCGTAGAGTTCACTGAAGACAAGAGCGCTTTAATGAGTGACATAACCCCCGAACAGTTTTCCCATCTCTGGATTCATACAGCATCCGCATATACAGACCTTAAGATCTTGAGGGCTTTGTCCACCTTGCCCACTCTCAGAGCTCGCAGGGCCAAGTCAGACCAGAGCTCCTGTTCAGTGCGCTGCAGCTGCCTTCCTAGACGACGTAAGCCAGCTTCTGTGGAGATGGTCTTGGTCTTGCCATCTGGATCATTAGCCACAACTGGGGTTGCATTCCCCTTAGACGAATGACGGCCACGAGTGTTTTCATAGGCTGTGATGTGCTTTTCTTGGATCTGTTTGCGGATGTCTGGATCCTCATAGTTTGAGGGCGTAAAAAAAACATCAAAGTCCTCCTACAGAGACAAAAAGAAGAGCTGCAGGTTCAAATTGAGTCAAAGACAAATAAAAACAGAGAAAATATTTAAATGAAGTTCACCTGTAGGTGGGCGATAGTCTTGAACATGATGAGGTTGTACTCACACTCCATGCTTTTCAGAGCATCATCTGCAGAGGATGTTTAGAACATTTATAGCATCTCTTTGGGGAATCAACAACAGTGTACTGAGAAAAATAAACACTTACATTTTTGGATTATATGCAGATATTTCAAAGCCTCCACCATCACCTGAGCTACGACCATCCGGTGTTTTTTATGCTATGAAAGTACAAGAGAAAGAAAGGATTAACAAAATGCGTACATTTGTGTTACACTGTTGTCTGTTCAGACTTATTTTTTGTATCACCTGCATAAAGGGGTGGCAGAGTGGGTATCCACACAGGTTTAATCAAACATAGAACATGTTCCATTTCCTCACCTCCTCTGATATGTGTCGTTTGTCCTCCAGCTGCAGCCTTGCCCACGATGTGAGACGCTCTATCACACACTCTGCCTCTGCACATGACAGCTTCTTCAGGATAGCCAAGATTTCCTCAGTCTGAAAGCAGCACAAGAGGCTTTCTACCAATACGCCAAGAATATAGAATAAAAACACATAAATAAGAGTGTGAGTCACAGTCATATGTGGACAAACATACCTTGCCTTGGCCGATCAGCTGGATGAGATATAGGTAATTTATCTGAGATGTTGGAAGTTTGTACGCCTTGGCTAATGTCAGGGAGTCGTCTAAAGACATCGGCAAATCCTGCTTCAGGATGTATCTAATCAATGTCTGAGGAAAATAACAGAATAAATGTTTCACATCACATGCAGGGACGACAAACATCATGTTTCAAAACTATCCAAAATTACCATAATCTGAGTGGTGTTAGAGAGATTGAAGTTGCGAATGCCGTAGCCCCTGAGGAGCTTCCTAATCTCCATCAGACGGTAGCTCTCCTTTAAAAGCTCTTGTCTGGAAAGAGAGAAGAGAAAAATCATACATACTCCATACTAACTATTAAATATTATTATTCATATATAACATACTTTGGTCCATCCATCTCAAGGTACTGCTGAACAAGTTTTTCCACAACATTACTCCAGGGTACCACAGCTTTCTGCATGATCTCCAGCACAGCATCCACCATCATCTATCAGCAAGATGTGAGATTTTACAACTCCCAGCAAAACATTTTACATTATTACATGTCTTTTCTGCTCCAATCAGGTCTGATATTACAAAGACTTACATCAGTATCAGTCATGCAGCCAAGTACAGCCACTGCTTTGGCTTCCCATTCTGTAAAAAGTGTTGTGGTCTGAGAACTGCAGCGCTCCAGAAGGTCCTAGTGAAGGTCAGAACAGGAAAGAGACAAACACATCATCAGTTATTTGAAAGACTACACTTAAGTCCTGTTATTTGCCAGACTTTTACCTTGATATATTGAAGAAGTAGCTCATCAAAAGGAATCTTGTGCTCTTCAGCATATGGTAGGATGCCGTTTTCCACAGTGGCAGCGATGAGCTCTGGAGCTGGCACTTTGTCCAGCATGAAGAATGCTACACTCCATACATTCCCCTTTCAAAGAAAAGAAACATGTTCCACTCAACAAAGGAACAACAGCCAAAAGTTTTTTTTTAATATAATGAAATACCATTAAAACTAAACACAATTTCCAGACTCACTCTAGGGAACTACAGATATTATTAATGTAACCTACAAAAACAAACACTAACATGAAAGCTGGTTGAAGCTTCAGTGCAACTGAATAAGCAGACAAACCTTCTCAAAGACTGAAAGTGAAAGCCTGCAGTTGTATTTCTGGTGGAGGTCCAACAGCTGACGGAGGTTGGACACCAGAGACCTGAGGTTCTCCACCTCCTCTGCACCCTCCTCATCATCCTTAAGGAAGATATCAACAAATGTAATTTAAGTTGCCTTTGTGCTGGTAGGTAAAGTGTGTAAAGTTGTGTAAAGCACAAACAAAAATAATAATAATGTGAACTTACAGACATCATCCATGTCCATAAAGACGGCAGTCCAAGCGCTGCCATGTCCAGCCCATTTTGTGGCCAAGCACCCTACAACATGTATTATTATAGTTACTGAGGTTGATATAAATTTAATACAAATAAAAGTTGATATAAATGAAAATATTCATGAACAATCATGTTACATTTTGTTTTTACCTTCTCTGTCAGCTCCAAATTTCTTGCCTTTTGTTCAAGCCATTTTGCTAGTATTCTCTATAATGAATAGATACAAAACATTTAGTAGCACCATATGGTAGAAAGGAGCATTTCATGCATTAAGGAAGATATCCCACCTGCCCTCTAGGGAGAACTCTTCTCACAAAAGGAACAAAAACTGTCCTAAACCAAGGACAGAGCTCTTGAGATGGCAGATCCTCTGGGATGGCACTGAGCATAGCCTCAAGGCTACTCTCATCAAACTCTGCTGCAATCTGTCCCTGTTAAAAACAAAACAAAAAAACTACTACATTATACTAGTGAAAAAAAAAAAACATTTTCAGCATTGATGTTAAAGATTTAACTAATATGTGACAAGTTCAGTACACAATCTGATTTAATCATTTGTTACCTCGTATCTGAGCCAAAGGAGCTGTGCGCCCTTCATGTCTCCTTCTCTCAGATGAGTCCGAATGTCCCCCAGATTGTCAGTGCTGTTCAGAAACTCAATCCAGGCAATTCCACTATTGATAATAAAGTAAAACCAAGTATGTATTTTGAAGAAGATCAAAGTATGGAAGATATACTGTGTTACACAATGAGACAACAGTGGTCACAGAGATGTTAAATTTACTTGAAATTTTCCACGCCATGCAAACTGCAGAACGTGGCCAGCCTGGCCAAGGCCTCTTGGATCTGTAAGGAGGAGTATCGTGTGGCAGCATGGCTCAGCATCTTTTCTGCAGTCTCAAAGGTTGGCCACGGAGCCTTAAGGCAGAATTCCACCACATACTGCTCATCCTAGGCAGCACAGAAAATGTAACCCTTATTATTATGAAAAAGAGACTTGTAGTATGATTAGAATTTTCATTTGCAATGAGGTACTTTTTAAATCAGACAAAAAGAGCTGTGTTGAACTCACTGTGATCTTCATCAGGTTGGTTTTGGCCTCGTCCACAAGTTCAGACCACACATCCTGCCCATAGCCGCCCACTGATGCAGAGGCCAACTGCTCCAGCACAAAGTTGAGCTTCACTTTGTAGACAAGCTGTATTAAAAAAAAGTGTGGGGTAGAACTTCAGTCTTGGGTATAATAAAACCACCTGCAACATCCAATCCAAAATAAGAAGTTTGATTCTCTTTTCTGCACACGCTTACCTCTAAATCCAGCTCAAAAGCAATGGCAAACTTTTCCGCCTCTTCAAACATGTGTTTGTGAAGAAGTCTGCTAAGTCTAAATGAAGACAAAAGCCAGGTAAGTAGAAAATAATAGTTTACAAACTGCTGTTAATGTGGAAATGTTAAATCTGGTACCTGTTCTCAGGCAAAGCCTCTGTGAAGCATCTGACAACAACAGCAGCTATCGGCTCTCCTCGACTGATCGAAGAGCAACACAAGACTACTTAATATTTAAATTTGAATACATTGGCTGAAAATAGTGACACTCATACAAAACATTTCCTACCTTTCAGGGTTCTCACAAATCCCCTCGACTAAATAAAATGTATCCTGAAATAAGAGGAGAACACAATTGACATTAAATGTATATGTGTAAATGTATAAATGTTTATGCAGAAATGTTAACAACTTTCAAACAGTGTCATGAGTCATGTTGACTCGTTACCATGTTTATTTTAGTCTGGACAAGACAGGACACTGAGGAGACATCGAGAGAGTAGCAAACGGTCATAGAGGGCAGGAACCGTATTTGCAGCGAGCTGATCTGAAAAATTAAAACCCAGTATATTAATTTCAGATAACCACCTGCCAATGTTTCTTTAAAAGGATTTGTGCTGCTACCTGACTGTTGTCTTGCTTTGTCAGTGTAATCATCTTCATGCTGTCCTTGTCTTGGCTATAATACAAAGATAATTTACATTTTCAGCAATGTGTGAGGAAGACTGATCATTTACAGGTGCAGTATGTTATGAAAAAAACGATACATACGCCACCATGGAGGCAGAGCCACATTCTGTGGTGAGCTCAAAGTCATGAATGGCAAGATTCGGCCAACAGTGAATCATGATGAGGAAGTGCAGGTCCCAAAGACTCAAAACATCCTGAGACAGAAGAAACAAAGTGGGACATATTTAATCCTTACACTGCAGACAATCAGGTAGCTCATGATGACACCCTTACTTACCTCAGTATCAAGAATATACAGCAAGTTTTCCACCACCACCATCTTCCTCACACCTGCATAACAGACACCATGTAGTTTTCCCTTTACTACATTTATTTCTCACACTATCACAATATCAGAGTTTCAATGCTTTTTGTTTAAAATGAAACAAATCACTTTTGGAATCACCATTTAAAAATCACCTTGATAATGTCAAGGAAAAGACCTGCTGCTTACCTGGAATCAAGCTATTGTTGACCGAGTTAGCAAAGCACATCTTTGCCTGAAGAGAGTCCATCTTCCAATGAGTCAAAACATTTTCTTTATCCCCCTGTAAAGATGATTATTTTAGTTTAGTTTGTCTCTCATTGTCAAAAATTTAGTTCAGTTTCATCTATCACAGACACTGACCCCGATCATTAGGTGGAGTTCATGGCCCAGATTGAACATCACAGCTGTACTGCAGTCCTCCTCATGGTAATCCTTTGTGGAGCAAAAGTCTATCTTGATGAGAGACTGGAGCTGTATATAGAAAGATGGTAATCAGTAATTTTCAGTTATTAATGAAAGACAACAGTTTTTGCATCAAAAGAACATCACATGAACTCACCTCTTTCAAAGCCCCTACATCCATTTTTTCAATAGCTAAAAAGGGACAAGACAAAAGAATCATTTAATTTTCATCAAAGAGAACTGATCCAAAAGGGTTTGCAGAGTTGTAACTGTTTGATACCTGTCTTGATCTTTTCCAGAGCAAGGTTTGTAATGTGGAAGAAGCCATCCTTAATGAGTAGGAACACATGGTACATCCCTGCAAAAATCACAATTCATCTTTCATCTTTAAGTACATATAATTACACAACTTTCCCCCGCCCCACATAAATTATTCTCATTTGTTTATATAGATGTCACCTGAGGAGGCACTGCCCTTGTCTATGATCAGATATCGATAGGTTTTCTTCTCTCCACTGGCTGGCTTTTCAACCAGGGCCTACACATTTAAAGAGAAACATATTAGAGTTATACCTCTGCATAAAGAAACAATTTTGGCACATCAATTTCAATCCTTATAAATATTAACCATGCATACCCTGGTGAGAAGGATTCTTTTGTGAGGAACATAGATCAAATGAAGATTTCCATTTCTTTCACAGACCACCAAAAACTGTCCATCTAGGCACACATCAATAGCATCCACATCCGTTTCTGAAATACAGATATTACAATTAAAGTACAGCAAGTGCTGACACGTTTAAATACGAAAGACGCCGACGATATATGACAGTAAAACAATGTGAAGGTGTGCACAACAGAAAGCTGTTTACCAAAGTGTAGAAGCAGCAGGATGGTCTGATAGCTCTGATCAAAGAGGATGACTGTTTTGTCGACAACAACAATACTCCAGTTTGAACCACTTAAGGATGAAAGACGAGGATCTGTCTGAACCTGTAGCAACAAGTTTTCTCGTCAGATCACTGGGACACGAAAGAATATAGTTGCAAGTCTTTACGGTAATTATTGACGTTCATCTCACCTCATTGGCAGTAGAGATTTTGACCAGTGTGTCCACCTGGTACAACCCGCTCCCATTTTCCTCTCTTGACACACTGTCAAAGCGGACAGTGTTTGTGTCCTCGTTGGTCAAAAGTTCAACGTCGCTCCACATCGCTATTTCGTGGAGCTGAGTTAAAAAAAACGTATGCAATCGTTTATTTTTAACTGTAATACTTAATAATGTGCTTAAAAACTGCAATAAATTAGCTCAGCTAGCTATGAGCTAGTCACAATAACGTCACCTTAATGTTATGACCGCCAGAGTTATAAACGAAACAAAACGTTATATGAAATATTGAAATGTTAATAGCATGCTCACTGTGTATATAAAGGTGATTGTTACGCACCACTTACTGAAATACTCCGATAACGATAGCAGTGAGTGTCGACGTCACAGCATTAGCGTTAGAATTTGGCGGTTTGCTGTAGGTTTTTTTTTTAGTAGTCCTGCCCTGCGTTTTGCCTTTCAGACACAACTTCCTCAGTCGGCTACAAACTTCGCCTGCGTCCCCTTTGAGTACTGGCAGGCGTGACTCACGCGTATCACAATTTTTGGTGCTATGTCACATATCCGTAGTCTGTTTAAGTCGTGAAACATGTTTGGAGCGTTCAAAGTTTAAGAGGAGACCAGGAGACGCAACCTGAAAGTCTATTATCAGGAAAAAATAATTTCGAAAGGGCGGGGCAGTGCATGTATATCCGGGGAGTCTTAAGGTGTTGCCAGGTTCTGTTGTCCACCACTACATTTACACTGCTTTAAAAGCTTGGGAATCTAGTGTAACAAGTATCAGACATGATAGTAATCGTTCATTGATGTTTAATGAAAGGGTCTCTATAAAAAATTAAATCCTGCTCATTCCAGTTTGCAAAATTGAAATAAAATAAAAGAATCAGTATCCTGTTTTCATATAATAATGATAATAATAATAATAATAATAATAACTTTTTGTGCATTGAAATACTCTTGAGATAAGGCTGATAAAACCAAATTATTACAGTTCAATTATACTGATATAATTTTCAAGTTTTCCTTCAAGTGATCCTGCTCACTCTTTGGTGCTTGCGTGTTTGCCGCAGCCAAGACAAAACTGGCAACCCAAATGTTGGCTTTGCAGTCCCGCAGCAAAAACCAACGAAGAAGAACCCGGATTAGCTGAACAAGAGAGCAGCCGTAACGGACAGCTAATTCTCCGTTTTGCTTCACTCAGACAAATAAAAGCCCTGTTACGTAAATATAGTGTGCTTCAGAATTATGTCGGTGAGTACCATTTTATAACCATCATAATAATTACATGAATGCATCGCTTCTCAGTAACATCAGGGGAAGTTTACGATTCTGTGCACAATGTTTTTTTTCTTAAAGATGGCGGTTAGCATGAGTTAGCTTAGCAATTTAGCTGACGTTAAAAATTGCTGTTGTGAAAATATGAATGACGAACAGACGGGTTTGTCTGATCAAGATAAGTCGTAGCTTTACTGTTTATACATTATTTAAAGTCAGTCGGTTCCAACGAATGGCGATTTCCAATCAGCTAAAACAGTAGCATCCTTTTAACGTTAGAATCGTTGTAACAATGTACTGACCTATGCGATGTAAGAGAACAAGGGCAATTTAATGTCCTTTTTGAAAACGAATCCTGATATAAAAACAGTAATGAGGATGTCAGTGGGGTATTTCTATAGACAATCTAAGATAAACAGTTGAATATTATTTAGGAATGTATAGGGATGAAAGAAACTCACATTCGTATTGATAATACCGATACACCACCGATAAATATTGACAGCATAACACTATTACTTATTTAATATAATGTTAACGATTTTACACTTTTTGTGTTACTCTCAGTATGTGTTATACGTTTAGGTTCTCATCATTTGGACATTTCTTTGATTTGCATTTCAGGTTGTTCCAGCTGCCATTAAGTTTATCTTAGGAACATAAACTGTACTGTCATTAGAACTTCACGCAATTACAATAAATTAAGTTGGTTTACTGCATCTGACAGACTGCATTCTACTGTCATTTCATACAATATTGCTTTTTCTTCAAAGGCAAGTGACGATGACTCTGTCGACCTGAACAGAACAGGCTCCCCAATTCATCACAGAAAAAAGCACGGAATGGAGTCTTCTAGGTCACCCAGAGGCTCCAAACACCACCATTCACGGTCGAGATCACGCTCCAGGGACAGAAAACGTCAGTATTCTTTAATAGCACCCAGAGGCCATGTAAAGGCCATGGTATAGAATGTATTTGCAGCATGTACGCTCACAAGATTAATCAGCAAAAAGTGTGGGCAGAAAAGTTGTGCCCACAGATATAAAGTCCTTTTTAGGTGTCTGAGTGACAATGTTAAGTTATTTCTCTATTAAACTGTGTAATAGCCCCTAACTGTAATTACCAAGCCAAGTCCCACATTTAATGTGTGGGCTGTAAGTGGTAATTCCCATCTCCTACACTACCTGCATACATTCAGTAGCTTTGTATATAATTTTTGTTTTCTGCTGCTTCCAGGTGAGCGGAAATACAGACGGAGTCGCAGCAGGAGCAAAGAGGTAATTAATATATTTATTTTTATGATTAGAAACACATGATTTTTGAAGACCTTCATTTATATTCCTTGCTAGTTTTAGGCCAAGGTGAGTATATTTTATTAGGTTAAACAATACTACAATAGTAAAAGATAAGAAAACAGGAAATATAGATCGCAATGGGCTTATTCACTGAAAGGGGTTATTGCCCTCCTTATGCTCACATGTCTCTATGGAAGCTTGTGTCACTATTTGTAACGATATTAAACGGTGAAGAGTAGTTTTTTTCCTTTTTTTTGTTAAATCCTGTGCATAGAT
>JAVQJX010022293.1:0-10887 GCA_036025115.1 Ambassis agassizii | reverse complement strand
CATTCATAGCAAAATTTCGGGCCACACTAACATTAATTTTTCATATTAAGGTGAGGGCCACAAACTATCGTCCCACGGGCCGCAGTTGGCCCGCGGGCCGCGAGTTTGAGACCCCTGCTTTACAGCATATCTTCAGTCAGACATTATGGAGGCAGTGTTATGATATAGATATGTACAGTCTGCCAATTCTGCCTCATGTCATTTGTGGTGCTTTAGATGAAATGATGAAATTGTATACTGCTGGGATGAAGAATGAAGATCAAACAATGACTAAACTTTGAAAATTATAATTGTATGTCGCCACTTGGTTCACCTTATGCTGCTAATCACTGACTTTACTGAAAGAGTGGAGTCAGTAATGTCCACCAATTGTACTCCATCTTTGTTTTATAACAGACAATAGTCAACACCAGTATATCAAATATAGCTTAAAAAATGCAATAGGATGTGCATCTCTCCTTAACACTAATTAGCAGTGAATTTTGGCTCTTTTTAGAGAACTAGATCTTTTGGCTCGGCTCACTAAAAAGAGACGGCTCCTCCGGCTTCCAAGCGGCTCTTCAGATTTTTTTTCGTATCTTAAATTATTATTACCACCAATAATGTAAAATTATGTACAAATGAATCACTAGTGTAAAACACATGTTTATTATATTAATATGCCTTTAATTATTTACTCTACTTGCAATGGAACTTTTGGGCATGTCTCATGGCTGTGCCCCGTTCGAGGCAAACACAGACTTCATCACACACATTGACCAATCACGTGCTGTTGAAGAGAAAAAAAGTGAGAAGGTGAGAGAATGGAGAAAAAACCCACTCCCAATCAGGGAACAGTTCTTGCTGGTCAGACTGGAGAAGTGTGCACAAATGGTGACAAAGAGAGGGAAAGTAGTCGGACAGAGGGGATTACACTATCAGAAGGCAGAATAGCAGACATTGCTATACTGTAGGAATACCACAAGCACATGGTAACCACCAAAAGGCCACAAGGGAAGCTGCCACAACCAAATACTTCAATGAGTAAGACAAGTCCTGAAAGGTCAGATCAATGGCAATAAACAGCTATGCTCTGCCAGTAATCAGGCACCCTGCTGGGGTAGTAAACTGGCCAAAGGATGAAGGCAGGCCACAGATATCATGACACAAAAGCTCCTCACCATGCATGGAGGGTTCCACCTTAAATCCAGCACTCAGAGATTGAGACACTACACAGAAGGAAGTGGGTGGAGGACTAATGAGCGGCAGGCAGTGGACACCAGACGAGTGGACCCAAGAGGCGGGTTTTAGTTTCTCTCCTCCACAGCACACTGTCACCTGATTTATCACCTCATGCTTCTCCTGCAGGGGGAAAGGGTTAATCGTACTTTCCCCTTTCTGCCACAATATTCCTTCAATATTAATCTCTGGCTATAAGTATAATCACAACCAGTGATAAATTGAAATTGTCTAATGCAAGTCTTGTGAATCATTGTGGAACAATATGGGGGACAATCAAGTTAAAATAATAACAATATTAATAATTTTATATGTCACCTTGGACTAAGATTAATAATAAATGCAGACTAGTGACACAGTGACGCAGCGTGCGCGTCCCCATTTCCAAGGCTCACACCACGCGCGTGCACGAAACACGTGAGGCTGCAACGTCCCGCCAGCATCACAAGGGCAGATCCACGGTGTTTGTGCTCACAGCGGACAACATGTCAGTACTGAGTGCACGGACGTAGAAAGGAACTGACAACAGCACATCTCAACGGAGCGGTACGTACACTGTGTTCTGGTGTTCGCTTCAGTGCAGTTAACGACAGGAGGGCTGCTGAGACCTTTGATGGGCGTGGATCTGTATAAACACTAAATGTCATATTTTATTGTGCGATTAAGATAAACAATAGCTTTGAAGGATGGATACCTTTACAGAGTGCTGTCTTCTCTCAGCCTCCCTGAAATGAACTAGATCCGTGTAAAAGATTCATTTTGTCTGTCTGTACATGCTGCGTTAATATATCAAGTGTGCCTGATTTCACATGAAGATGAGTGAGCAAAACATAAGAATGACTGATGCATGATACACAATTTATGCTGAACCCTTTTGTCATATTTGCAGATACATGTTAAACCATTCCTGTGATGAAATGGTGTCAATGTAGGGTTGAAGGGATGCTGTAAGTAGACAGCAACCATGCAGCCTATTCCTGATACTTTTAAAGCCTCCACACCACTGTATTAGCCAACATTAATGGCTGGTGGTTGATATTTCTCTTTGATATTAATCAGTACTAAATTATTACAGATACTGCTATTGTGTAAATAAGACTTTCAAAAGAAGCTGATGGATTGATCTGCCAACAATATAAACATGCATCTGCAATAAGAGGTGGTGAAAGCAAAAGGATCAGCCACCAAATGTGCTGCTTTGATATGCTCACTGACATAATCATGCCGTCATGTCCACTGGAGACACTGAGTTTCAGTCAAAGTGTTTATGAAATATGTCTTTGACAACTACCTGCAAAGGCATCCTGGCTTCCTTCAGAAATACAAGCAAGACTCTAAGTGGCATAGCAAAAGGCCCTACCACTGTATTCTAGAGAGTGTAATTTGTATCTCAGTCTGATACATATTTAGAAAACTTTTTCGATTTTGTGAGTTCTTACATGCTGCCACGGGACACACACACACAAGTACTTTATTGGTGGTTTGGCATTCATGTTGCTTGGGGTGTATGAGCACATCCTGTGTCCACCAGTTTTCACCAGCATTGGCAGCAATGGCTGCCTGAACACTTACTGCCCTTTATTATTATGGCATGGCTCGTGACAGCAGACAGGAAGTGCAAATCCACAATTTCATGCCACCTAAATTAGGGTTAGGGACAACATTAATGTTTAAACAGTGTTACTGAGAGCTGATGCTTTCAGAGCTAATCCCCACAAACACTATGCTGTCCATCCTATTTTTCAGATCAGTAATGACATCACTCAGGTATATACTGAGACTACCAACATCCTAACCGTTTTACCATGGCAACAGGAAGGAAAGGTAAGTGTGAGTGTGATATGCTGGCAATCCATTCTTCATACACTGCTGGGGCCAGTTGGGATGGGCCACATACTGTATTTTGGAATATTTGACCCATATATTTATGACCTAACTGTCATCTGTGTCTATACAAATTTACTGTGCTGCAGTTTCTCTAGACACTACTTAGATAATGCCAAGTGTGGTGTGATGTCAGGACTTTCCACACAAACTCACATCTTCAAAAACCTATGATGATGCCATGGCATCCATATTGCCCACACAATTATGATAATGATATTCAGGAACATCTTGAGAAAATTGCTTCAAATTTGCATGAGCTGCTGAGAATTTGTAGGTCTAAGGTTAACATTGTTGACTTCTGGTTAAAAATATAAATAGACAAATAAGGATACAGGCATCAGCAATAAAAACAAATATATTCAATTATTACTAGTAAATAATAAAATGATGTCCAAAAAAGTGTAAAATAAAAATAGTAAGAAAAACTATAAAATAGGTATTAATTATAGCTCATCAGCTTCTAAATCTGTGTCAAAACAAAAATCAATTTGCGTACTTCATGTGTCCTGATATCCAATTAAAAATGTGCCTTGCATTATTTGACTTCTATCCTCAAGCTGGCATTCTCCTGTACTTCACTAGGCTCCACCTCCAAAGCAGGTGGCGTACGTTTCCCTGACGACGACGAGCCTCCCCGCTCTCCAACACGAAGAGATGACCAGTCAAACCTTGCCACTCTCATTGCTGTCAAAGAAAAGGATAGCAGCTATTTGGTCAAGGTGTGTGTAAAGTATATGTGTGTGTGTTATGTTCCCAGTATGACTTTGTGACACAAGCAGTCTAATATTATTTTGCTTCTCTGTGGCAAGGCTGGTTTCCTGAAGAGTCACCACAATTATGAGATTGTCTTCACTGTCCCAGATATTCCCACACCGGCCAAAGAGCTCTCCTGTCTCCCCGCCTGCTCCTCCCCTATTCGAAGGTCCCCTAGCCTTCGGGTTAATTGCATCAGCTCTAATCAGGAGGGTAAGTCAAAACAAGATCATTGACAAGTGCACTTCTAACTTATTGTGTTTGTTTTTAGTTCATATTTGGTACTATTACATAAGACCTGGAGTCTACAGTCATCCCAGCAGAGGTCACACACACAGAGGGATATATGAGACCACCTCTGGGCTTTCACACTCGTTTTATTTTGCCCTTTTTTTGGTAACACATAGAAATCTTGTGGTCAGATTACTGCACTGATCAATGCTGACCAATTTACTGGAGCCAGAAAATGTAAGACTGTGGTTCCTATTGTAGATGCTTTGTATACATAGTTACATCATATGAATCTGAAGAGAAAAGTAGTGACTTATCTGTTTTCAGTTTTTTCTTCATTTTATAAATTCAATATTGATTACTATACATTTTTTGTGAAACCCGGTGAGAAGTTTAGAGCTGCTAAGAAGACATCTGTAAAATTGTATAACAACTACAACAGCTAACTGAGTTTGTGGACTTTGGACAATAGTCACTGAGCTACAAATTGTGACACTTTTTTCTACATTTGTCATGCAAAAAAAGTTTGCATTTACAATATTATGCAAACAAAAATCTACACTCATCTGTGCAACTAGAAAATTGCATGGCCTTCATACTCATAAGTGAAACAGCAGTAGCTCAGTCCATAGGGGATTGGGCTGGGAAGCGGAGAGCCAGCAGTTTGAGCCCAGCCCCGGACCAAGATACATGGAGGTGGATTGGTAACTGGAGAGGTCAGCTCACCTCCTCCTGAGAGATACTGCAGAGGTGCCGTTGAGCAAGGCACAGAACCCCCAAACTGCTCGGGGCAGGGCAGTTCTTGATTGATCAGTACAAGGCAGAAACTGTATATCCGTATACGAAAATGCAAAACAAATGATTTTAAACTCCCCTTTTTTAGGAGGAGTAAAGGTAACATGCGAGTACAAAACCCACCAGGAGGGGGTGCTACAGGAAGAGATCAACTTGATAGGAAAGGGGAAAAAAGACCGTGGTCTGAAGGTCAGAGTCCAGGCCAAGGTCATTGGTAAGTGCTTACACACAGAGACACACTCTATTCTAACACGCTGTTATCCGTAAATATGCGTCTTTCTTTCTCTTCCTCTGTCCAGATCCACATCATGGGACTCCCATGCTGCTGGAGGGGGTGAGGTGCCTGGGTGCTCATAACACCCACACAAAGCATAGCAGCGAGCGTAAGAAGATATGATGATGGGAAACATAATAATAATAACAATAACAATAATAATGGGTCTGTGATGTTCCAAAGGTTTCTTTGAAAATAAAATAAATACTGTAAGTGAAAATGAATGAGATAATATTGGCTTGATAACAGATGAACTGCCCAAACACCACCAGCCTGCAGCCTGGCTGTTTTCCACATTAGGTAGCCATGAAGCCTTTACTTTTTGAGAGGCAAAGTAAACCAGCATTAAATACTAGCCATTTCATACACTGCAGCACACACACTAAGACACTGCCTGGAAACACACACACATCATTTCACAGCAGCCTACCCAAGGAAATGTCAAATATGTCATTAACGATATGATCCACATGCTAAAGTTGTTTGTGCAGGGTGACACATACACCACCACATCCACTAAAAATGCACAGTGTGCACCTTTAAAAGATCCTAACCTGGTTTGAAATCTTCTGAAGGAAAACCGTAAATATCAAATATGTTAGTTATTCCAGAGATGACTCGATCGCAAGGAGTAACGGAACTGTATCTACACACTTAAAAATTATCAACTGACCACACCCTTCTGATGTAGGTTGGGGCAAATTGGGCCCAAAATTGGGGATAAATTGCTTGTGTGTAGACCTTAAAAAGATTATTTCAATGGAGCCTAACCAATACATTAATACAATTACATAATAGATATAGTTAATAAAAACATTAAAAAAACAACTGAATGCCACAAGTATTCCAACCATTTACAATACTGTCAGCATGTATACAGTATACCGCATGTAGCAAAGATTTATTGACGCTAACTTGCCAACTAGCATCAACATCACTGTTTTCGTCTTTGACAACGTGGTATTGGCCTCAAAGGTCCAATATGGATCGGGCTGTGGTGATGACTGTTTAGCCATTTACTGTGTGTACTTTAACGACATTGCCACTGAACCACATGACTGTACTTCTCACAGGCCATTAGGGAAAAGGGAAAGTGTCCCATACAACCATGCAGTATGCCGTACTGTATGTATGATTACTCTTGACTGCCAATGTAGAGTGTGTGTAACATTTCAGTAGATTAAACAGCATGATTTTAAATGTTTACTTCTGGTTTCAACATCATAATAACCAGAATGTGTTGGACAAGCTGTCGTCTAAAATCATGTTTCTGGTGCAGGAACTACATTTGTTTGACTTTTCAAGTGCTGACAATCTTTCCAATAATTCTGAGTAAATTCAATGCATATTATTATATGAATGTACTTACAGTATGTTCAAAAAGCCAGCTAATGGGCTGTACCTATTTTGTTATTTCTGTATATATTTAGCTAATGAGGTGTTTTAAACTGTACTGCACTACTGTAACAGAGAATGATACCAAGGGTCTCTCCCTGTACTTGCATGATGATTGATATGTCATGAAGTGTAACCAAATCCCATATCCTAACCAAAAAAAATTAAAGCGGACATATCATGCTAAATTGTGTTTTTGTTTGTTTGTTTGTTTTGTTTTCTGTTTTTTTTAACATCAATGTTAAAACTGACTTTTAGCGCATATTTAAAAACACATTTTAGAATTGTCAAATTATGTTTTTGTTGTTTTGTGAGAATGAGTGAACCCATCTAGCCAGATGTGTAAAAACTGTGACATTCACCTGATCACTAGACAAACAAGTGATGTATTTATTTATGTATGTTTTACATTTACATTTGCAGAAAATAATGATACTGATTCTTGGTAGTCTAATGCAGCTTGACCATTTCTCAGCATTGTGAATTTATATAATGTGACATTCTGCAGCTCCTGACTGACGTGTGTGTGAGGTGGCCGTATCTTATAGAACTGTACAACTTTCTCATACGGACAGGACCACAAACATAATTTAACCCATAAGGAAAAGAAAATGAGCTGTGATAGGCAGCCATTTTACAGGCATTTTTTCAGAGCTATGAGGGTAGAATCATACTCTATTGATCCCTGAAGGGAAATTACAGGCGCCCCAGGCAGCCATGAGCAGGTGGTGGTGGGGAGGTCAGCAGTAACTCTCCAGAGGTGAGTTGGAACCTCTCCAGCTACCAGCCCACCTCCATGTGTCCAGGACTTGAACCGGCGACCCTCCGCTTCAAAGTCCAATGCCCTATGGGTTGAGCTACTCCGCCCCTGTATAAAAATCCTTTCAAATTATTTATCCTATACTGGTCATTAGGTAAAATCTACAACCTGGTGCTATTTTATAATCAACATAACAGTATGTAAAAAAGACATCTAAGGTCTTTTGGCATTATACCAGTTATCAGTTGGTGTGTACCACAAGGTGCCCCTATTGATTTATTGTAGCATAGCTAACAACACTGAGGTGTGCTTTTTCTTACTGTGTAAAAGTCATATCATTTTGTGTGTCTTTGGTGCACATTCATGTTTCTTCATGTGGTCATGGGCAGGCTTGGTTTTGCAGACAGGTTTTGCAATATGGGGGTGATCCACCTGAAGATCAACCTGAGATCTAAATCATTTGAAAAATGTTTACAACAGCTGGTCTCTCTGCTCTGTGAGGCTTATGCTGCATCTGAATACTTAAACCAGATTGGCTACTGTTGCTTCAGTTTGACTACAATCATCCAAGTTTACTGTAGTGCTAAAGGAGAATTTGGTTTGTTTGTTTGTGGCTTCATTCATTCACAGGGCAAATGATTAGTGGAGCCTCGTTCCTTCCTGATTTATTGGTACAGGGGCTGAAGAATGGATGGATGATGCCAGTAAAACTATCTGTGAATGTATAGATGAGCAACCTGGCCTCCACATTGTAGAAGGACACCAGTCCCTTATTGTAATCCACATAGATTCCAATCCGGGATGGCTTGACGTCGACTGTCAGGCTGGTGGAGGGTTCAGTTCGGAAGGCATAGTCGCTGCCATCCCGTAGGCTGAGGAACCAGTAACCATGGGCGGGGCTTACGGTGATTTTGCCCTTCCGACTGACAGAGCGCCTCGCCACTCCCAGATCCCAGTCGGTCTTTCCTCCAACCTCCACCTGCAAAAGGGTATGCGGTACAGATTACTGCAATGACTGCGATTTTTAGTTTAGACCAAAGGATTTTTGACAATATGCTGAATTGTGTAGAAAATCTGTTATTTATCACACATAATTATTCATATATGATTATTGTAGAGTAGAATCAGTATGTAAAACACTGTCAGTATGTAAAAAAAAATGTTCACTTACATTAAAATTTTATTTTAGTTTTACATTTTAAATTTTACATTTACAGTTTTACATTGTGAACTGTTGTCACATTACTCCTGGTCACAAGTGAGTCAATCATGGCATCTTAGCTTTTGAAATTAGTGCAGAATTTTTTTTTAATGTTTTGGCTGTTTTAATTGATTAATGAAAATTTTAAGCTTTAAGCGTTTTTTACAATTGCTTAAACACGATTTTGAAAACAGGGCTCGGAATTTCAAAACACTACACACAATATGGAAAACACTTCAGATCCTGTGCAAAATGAAACACTATTGTAAAAACTATATACACATTTATAAATGTGCTTTGGAATTGCAAAGAAGTGACATCATGATATACGTCTGTGTCCAATGTATACAAGTGTGTTTAGTGTTTTGCAAATGACTGAATGACTGAATTGCAAATGAATGAATCTGGTCCACGGTTTTGCTCCTCGAGTGTAAGGTATTGATAATTATGTGATTATTTTGTTTTTAGTGTTTTTACAATCATAAAAACTGTAAATATGGTTGCAATTTCTAGAGGAATCATATATCTTATGATGCCATATATCATGGTGCACTGGATTGAAAAAATCAATCAATCCACTGGGTTCTGAGAGTTCATCGATAATAGAACCAACTATGTGACCAAAACTAAATGCAGCTTCTGGTACTGCTGCTGTGGTTCAGATGAAGGTGATGAATGTTAATGTTGCACTTTTCTAAATATGCAGCTGATAATTGCTTGCATTATTGATAGATTTCCCAATATTAATCAATCAGTTCCTGTTTCTGTCTCTTTACGTCTGTGTTTATGTGTTTGTCAGATTCCTGTGTCAACATGACACAAACCACCTACCTCCCAATAATGACGCCCCGAGCTGAAGCCCTGGTGAGCTAACACGCACACCACTCGGTCAAAGCGCTCAGGGTTGTCTGGCAGCGACTGGTGGCGATCCCCGCAGTACACCAGCTTCCTATCTCCTGAGATGATCAGACGTGGGTGGGCCGTGCTTGGGTCCAAAGTGATGTCGGCTGACAGATGGAGAGAAGGTAACGGTTAGTGGAACCAGTGGAAATATCAACATGATACAGGAAGGTGTTCTTTACCTGCGTATTCCTGAACCCTCCGCACCTCTAAAAACAAAAGAGGATACATGCATGTTTTAACTTTTTGTTGGTGATTGAAAACAAAAAAAAGTATCCGAACAGCAGCTTACAAACATCTTACTTGTGTTGATCCTGGTAATAGACAGCTCTGACAATGATTGCTGGCCTGTAAATGTAGGAACTATTGTTATCGTCTTGCACACCTTACAGTATGATTTTTAGCTTAACCACAATCACAATCAGGACTTACAGACTTCTGGGAATTTCTGTATGTCTTCCTGAATGTGCTCCATCATCTGACTGACACTCCTGAGAATGACCCCAGAAGTCAGAGGGGTGGACAAGGAAACACCGGACCAGTCCTTAGCCTGTGGAGGGGCAGACAGGGCAGGGAACATCTGCAGGGACATGACAAGTGAAAGTAAGCAACACACAGCACTCTGGTGAGTATAATAAACATTTGATATCATGTATGTTTTCAATTTAATTCACGCAACAAAAAATCTGAGGAGCAGCTTGAGAGCCTAAAAAGCCAGTTCTTTTTAGTGGCAGTGTGAGTGTAGGGTCAACTGCATTCTCCTCTATGTAGCTGTATCAATACATGTATCTGCATACGACTTCCAAAACTCCTCATCCTTCTCCTGCCCAGACATCCGAACTGTAACCCTGAAGTTTGACAAGAGTTGAGTGCTGCATGTTTCTCAGCGTACCTTCAGAAAAAAGACGTAGTCCTCAGTTGTGGCCAGCTGGCTCAGTGTTGCACTCCTCTTCTTTAGCACAGCTATCTCCTCCTCCAGTTCTCTCAGCCAGCTCTGCGCTCTGTGTGCTGCCGCTTGAAGACTCATCTGTATCACCTAACAATTACAAAAACCATCCGCTCTGTCATCACTGAACATGTCTGCTTAGATTTTATTGTGTTTTGGTGGTGAGGGGATTTTTTTGTTTACCTCCAAGACTTCAGCTTGGCAGCGCTCCACAGTGGACATCAGCTGGGAAAACGCACAAATGGCAGCAGCAGTCTCTCTGTCAGCAGCAGCCTGAGAAAAAACAACAGGAGGCATGTGTTTGGAAGTTTGAGAAAACGATGTCATAGAGAGTTTGATGGATTGAAATGGATTGTGGAGGATTCTGAGCACACTAACATATTGTTTAGTTTGAATATTAGTGTGATTCCAGCACACATGTAGAGAACGCATCTCTGTAGCACTGAACCAGAAGAAGAAACACATCATATGAGAAAAAATGCTGTTTTTTTTTTGGATATTGGGTTGGCAGAGGGGCAGAGCTATGA
>JAVQJX010022278.1:0-10429 GCA_036025115.1 Ambassis agassizii | reverse complement strand
CAGTTTACTATCAGTGGCTGAATGGTTCTTCCTCTGAACTCAACAATGTGATTAATATATGTAGTAACTATGGCAACTCAAACCTTAAAAAAACTGTGACCCAGTGATGCCCTCTCAATAGAGGTATCACGTATGACAATATTAACTAATGTTTAGGTGCTAAAAATGAAATTCAGATACAAACAAATGAGATGCATGAGGCAGTAAAAACAAAGGTTAAGAGACAGGAAATCAGATTCAGTCAGACAGAAAAGTGGCAAAAGAACTGGCAGGCCGAGTAACAGACTCATACAGAGACAAGTAAAGACAGATGAGGATAGCAGCAAATGGAAAATGCAGAGAGGAAGACGGAGGCTCTGACAGAGAAGCAGATGGAGGGGAAGAGGCAGGGAGGTAGAAATGAGCAGTGACACAAAAAAGGCGGAGACAGAGACTGAGGCAGGTACTCGTAGTAAAAAGGTCAACGCTCCTGTGATAAGGCGTGCTTGGACAGCATGCTCACAGCGAGCGGCCGGGGTGCTTGTCAACACGATACCAGTGCACTTCAGTGGCCACGGTAGACTCAGCAGAGCGCACAAGGACGGAGGCATGGCAGTGTAAAGTGACTGAAAAAAAACACTGGTGAGTAAAAACTAGAGGGTAGAAACACACCTGCAGATTGTTAACAAGGCTGTGATCAGTTAGTGAGTCCTACGTGTATTTGGAAAATGGACTAAAGATTGACAGTGGAGGAGGTCATGACACAACACTGACTGTACGTCACATCTAAAGCAAAAACATAGTAGCATACACTTTCTCTTGTATACATAATAAACACTCTGCTGGAACAAATGAGTCACAAACACAAAAGCTTCATGCATATTTGAAAGTTACTCACACAAGAACCTGACATTAGCAGAAATCATGTCTCAGCAGCTCATCATGCTAGCTGGTTGTTGGATGATTTCTATACTGTATTTGAATGTGCATTAGAATAAGCTGTCTGGCCGGTCAACACTTCTTCTACTGCAGTATGTGGTTCATATGAAATTTAATTTTAGCTCTCTCTCCATAATGTTTATGTTTTTCTTCAATCAGAGTGTTTACAGGAGCCGCTCAGATCACAGTTCTGACATTTTCATGACTTCACTGTGATGTATTAGCACGCCATTGTTCTCTGACCAGTCATTTGTCTGACTGACATTGTGGAATGAACTCTGGTGTCGAATGCATAAACAACTTGATCATTTCTGCCCCTGTGTGTGGTGTGTGTTTATGTGTGTGTGATTACATGATTCACCACAGTTATTGCAGTGTGTCAGTGTTTGCTTTCATTGTGTGTGTGTGTGTGTGTGTGTGTTTCCCCTATGGATTCTATCTATGGAAGCAGAGAGATGAATGGAGCCCTGTGAAGAAGCGTTGATTAAACAGTGTATCTCCTCTGTGCTGCACAGAAAGCAGGAACGGCAGAAAGGAGTGCAGAGTGGAGACAAAAATGAAGAAGAGGGAGGCATAAAGGCAGTTCAGAATAGCAACAAAGAGAGATGGCTTTGCTGTTTAAGTCACCATATTATCACTCCCAGCTGCTCTTCTTTCAAAATAAAATACATGAAAGGTAGATTTGCTCCTAACTAAAAGGCAGGAGCTAATATTGAAAATATTTTCCATTTTTTTGACCAGTTTTCAGGTTTGGTGACACAATGCAGCCAATCCAAAGTAAATATAAGGATGAAGCATCATGTGACTGTCAGGTGTTTGAAGAGCATCTTGGCAGCTCTGATATGACATCCATTTGCCACTGATAGCAGTTAAGCCCTTAATTATAAAAATGTTAAGTCTTAATATTATTAGAACAGGTTTTATCTATTGACAGTAAAAATGATGGACAAAGCCTGCATGGTGTCACCCATAGGAGACACAGTCCACCAAAACTCCAAATACAGACAAAGACAGGGAGCAAGAGCGGAGCTGAGGTGGTGGGCAGACTGGGTCAGTCAGAGCGATCACACCCATAATTATAATATATAATACATTTAAGTCTGAATACAAATAAAGCCAGGCCATGCACATGTTTATTTCTGCCATGAATTTGGAATTGACTCGTTTTTGGAGACAGCCCCTAGTGGCTGTGGCATGAACTGCAGGTTTTAACATTTCCACATTGGCTTCAAACAAGAGCGCTGGTGGTTGTGGCTTGGTTATATCGTCACACGGAGCCTCCCACAAGTGGCCATTTGTGAAACCACAGGAGGGCACCAGATACACACAAACACTTATCATTTCACCAATATTGATCTATCTTTTATGTTCAAATGGTGAGGAAATTGATAAAGACATATCATCACTAAAAAACATCAAGTCAACAGTTATACCTACACTACAAAGAAATCATGCTGTCCCTTAGTTGTCTTTGTGTGTGTACAAATACCATAATGATAAATTACATTACATGATGGTGATCCGTGATACAAACAGGAAGACAGAGAAAGACTATTAACTTGCACTACCCTATATCAGCTCAACTGCCACGCCCATATTCCCTCATCCGTATTTTGATTGGTTGGGCTGCCAGCAACAGTATGCTCTCCATCCCCCCGCCTCCCCTCATCATCCTCTCTCTCTCTTTCTCTGTGCAGTTTGCCAGTGAATGAATCCAGTCAGACACAAGCTGTTAAACAGTGCAGCCTCTCTCTCTCACACGCACACATCATCTCTTGCTTGCTCGCTCTCTGTCATTTCCCGTTTCTCCAGAGCAGACAGTCAGAGGAGCATCGGCACGGCAACGGAGCAACACAGAACTGGAGGAGGGAAGAAGTGGACAGCACATTTAACAGAGCCCTGACTGTCAGACACTTCAAAGAGACAACAGAAGCAACAGATTGCTCTTATTATAATTATTGCTGCAACTGTGATGTTGAAATCAGAGCATCAGCGGCACCTGCAGCAGCTTCCATCTCCAGGGTTTTGAAAGTCATCAAAAGCAATGCTCTTTCCAAAGCTGGAGAAGATAACAGTGATGAACTTCCGGAACCAGAAGCTTTGATTGAGCCGGAAAGCAACACGTTTCATGCTGGGCGTGAGCATCACCACAGTCAGCGTCTCTTCCCAGCCTCCTGCTTTTCCTCCTGGATCTACAGGAGACGAGGCATCCAACCTGTGAATGCACAAACAGGAGGACTGAGCAGAGTTCAGGGAGTTTTTTTGTGGGCTTTTTTTTTCAGTGTGAAGACCTTCAGTACGTACACCAGAATCCCAGCTGCACTTCTGACTACAAGAAAGAGATGAAGAGGAGGTGGAACAACCAAGAAGCCCAACACTAGGAGAAATGACACGAAGACACAGATACGACTCAGCTGCTCACAGATAGATGTTCACTTCCAAAGCTGTGCACATATCTTTCTGCATATTGTTTTACTTGTAGGATGCACCAGTGGAGCTTGCATCTCATCTGACATTAAAACAAAAAGGAACCTCAAAAAGTAAGTTTCTGCACCGATCTTGTTCGGTGTGTGAGCGTGTTTTCGCTTCTTCTTTTCGGGGTGAGGTGGATCTGCCGTCGGGGGCAGCTGACAGCCATCCAAGACGCCGCGAGCCGTACTACGCGTGAAGAATGCCCAGCCGCGCTTGGCCAAGCCGGCCGACCCGGGCCCGACGACGGGCCTTTACATGGAGAGATCGCAGAGCCGCATCAGCTTATCGGCATCCTTCGAGGCCCTCGCCATCTACTTCCCATGTATGAACTCCTTTGATGAGGATGATGGGGGTGAGTGGGGATGACATGCATACACAAATTTGAACCATCCATAAAACACACATGTCATTTGTCACCTGTCTGCTGTTTCTTTTTTTCCAACACTCAAAAGTCACACAAAAAACTCAAACATTCTCTGGTCGTAGAATCTATGGAGGTAAGACAGTTAAGAATCAGTGATTGACATCTTTAAAGGAAAGATGTTTAAAATGTATAGTTAATTCCCATTCAGAGTACTGAAGTCTGGCGTATGCTTTACATGCCATTAACAGTGTGTTTGTGTGTGCTACATTCATGCGTTTCAACTGACAGGGTGAGATCACATGTTGCATGTTTTAAGAAAAAAAAACAATAAAGACTTATCACCACACTTTAAGGCATTCACACGCTGAGCAGTCACCATGATTTGACACAGAAAATGACACAGATTGTGTGGTTATGTATGCTCTCAATGATGCATCCAATTTAAGGACAATTCCTTAAATTGGATGCATCAGATGATGTAATGCATTTTGCCCTGAACTAGTATTATTATTATTATTGCTACATTACATTACTTCAGATTTCCTGTAGTGAACTAATCCTGTCAGGAAAACTGCAGCAGCAGATTATGTTTGACCTGCGGGATAAAACTGTGCTTTCTGTACACAAAGGGAACTCAGGAGAATGTGGGCTTCTGTTGTGTGTGTGTGTATGCACTAGTGGTTGTCCAATTAATAGATAGATGTTCGAGGCTGATGAAGCAACTGATTGTTAAGAGTTGGTGGAGACCAAAAGTAGAAATGAAATAACTCTAAATTGATAATGATGTCACTCTCTCTATGTATGGGACAGCTGTTGCAGTTTTATGTTTCTCTGTCTCTGAGGTTGTCACTTGGTGGAGAGGCTTAACATCCACAGGGTGAATCATTTTTGTATACTTACTGCATGTTTCCACTTCTCTGTGAGAAAGAGAGTACATGCAAAAACTGCAGTTCCCCCCACCGCCTCTAGGAGTGCATTCATCTTTTTCAATCATTATTATAATATCGTTATATTAAGCCTTTGCATAATTAAGGGTACAATGTGTTGAGTGATTCTTATTTTGAGCCTCATGCGTCACTGTTGCTCCGCTCTTTGCTTGTATCTGGATTAACACAGAGTTTAGGCAGGCCTCAGGCATCACTTCAGAAACCTACAGATGACCTGAAGGCTTGCTCATATTTATTTACAGTCTATGGTCAATACACAACAACAACATATATGTAAATAAGAGCGTTATTTAACGAGTTATCTACATCACTTTTAGATAATCCTCCACGCTAGCTCTTATAGAAGGACAACAGTCAGCTGCAGCTCTCAAAATAATGAGACACATTGTCATTCTCACCTTTCTTAACACTTTTCCACTTGTAATAAACCAATAGTTCACACCAGTCAGCAAAAGTTTGATGAAGAGCAGCATGCTGGAGTCATTGACTGTAAAAATAATGGACAAAGCTTCCCCATAGGCTTCTGTAAAGCTGTTTGGAAGCTCGGTGGGAGGCTCCCGTACGCTCTGACAGTCGCCATGTTTGCAACGTCACAGTCCGACAAACTGCCAAATACAGAGAAAGAGGCGGAGCGAGAGTGGAGCTGAGGTGGGTGGGCAGTCGTGGAAACGTGAAGCTCACGTTGTAATACGGGAACCGCCTGTCAAAGCAGTAACGCCCATAATTATGCATAATTTACATCGGAATATAATTAAAACAAGTGAGTTATAAAAAAATTCCCCCCCCGAACAGTTGATACTAGAATAAAATCAGTTGAGACCAGAATGGTGTTTTGTACCAGGCTGTAAACATGTTTATTTATGCTGTGAAGTTGGCGATTTTAACATGGGAGTTTATGGGAAATGACTCGCTTTTGGAGCCAACCCCAAGCGGTTGCGGTGTGAATTACATGTTTTAGCACTTCCGCATGGACTTCAAGTCTGAGCCCCGACGGTTGCCGCTTGGCTGGAGTATTACCTGTACAAAGGTGTAGTAGATGTTGTACTTTTTTTTTTGGAAGGGGGGTTGTTTCTGTGGAGAACAGCATCAATCTGAGACCAAAACAGTTTAAAAAAATCTGTGCACGAATACTTACATAAGCACACACACATGTACGAGCACTCAAGCATCCGTACGTACTCCTATGTCTAGACAGACAATTTATACACCCAGTTGTAGTTCTAGGTGCACAAATACACAGGTACATCTCCACACAAACACATAGATATTACAGCAGTGTGTGTGGTAATCAGAGCAGAGCGGCAGGCCCTGGTTTGTGGTTCTGTCTAATTAAATGCTAATATGGCTGCTGATTGTGGCTGACTGCAGCTAAATAGAGGCCTGATTGCAGGTTAATTCCCTCTCTCCTCTTTTCTCTCTCATTGTCTTTCTGTCAGGCTTTTACATACACACACACACACACTTGCATTTTAAAAATGTTGCTTGCAGGTGAGTTGTCTTTGTACGTCAAACTGGTCAAATCGCTTCATGTCTTGTTTTCACTCTTTCTCCTTTTCTTTTGCTCATTGTTCTAAAATTATCTCATTCTCTGAATACTACAATAAGCCTCACTGACAGGACAGGAAGGAAGTGTGGTAATAAAAATAGAAGGTACAAGATGGCCTAAAAAAGTGCAGCTCCTGTTTAGTTTTCTCTGAAATCCTCTGAAAAATGAATTCACAGGAAAGCTTGTTGCGAGCAGTATAACGTTGTCTTGTCTTGTCTTGTAGTAATAAAGTCATATTAGGTTTACTTCTCCCTCCATAGGGGAAAAAAGTTCCCCTGATAGTAAAAAAACAACAAAAACAAATAAAATACAATTTCACCATATATCCCAGATGATGTCTCTCTCACACACAGCCTTATGTATGTGTGATACAACAGCTCAGGTGTCAGACTTCACCATTCAAGGTGACAGACTGACAGCTCAGAGGATCCTCTGCATTACAGGGTAAATGTAAAACATGAAAAATTGAATGTTCACTCAGCCGCTCATCGATCCATCCATTTCATTACCTATGAGCCAAAAACCAACCGGCACTCTTCTGAAGGAGAAATACCTACCTACGTTTTTACAGAGAATGTTTTTAATTTAAAAGCCTTTCTGAGACAATTTGATGGCCCACCTTATGTTAACCAGTCAAATGTGGATTACAAAATACTCAAAGGATAGCTTCCGTGCTCATGTAAACAAGCTAGCATACCTTATATTTTCTTCTGGAACTTGATAGTGTCATCAGAGATGGACATTCTTATCAATCATGTCGATGTCAATCCTCAAAAACTACACCTGCAAACCTAAACTGATTCTGCACCCAAACAAAATGCCATAACTCACTCACCTATGACCAGCAGATAACCAACGGCACCTACCTATTGCAAATGAAGCTGTCATTTTTGGTGGGCACAAAAACAGTACACATATTAAGACACAATTCTGTTTTTAAAATGTATTATCAACTGTGCCCGCTTTGAGTTTTTTCTACTTCTATAGCCATACTGGTGCTGTTTCCATAGAGGTGCATGACTTTATATTGCAGTGAACAATGAGCCAGCAGTAACTGAAAAACTGCCAGAAGCTGCATAGAGTAGATGTAGCTTGAATAACTTCATGTCTGGGTTGATGTACCTGCTGCTATGTTCTATAAAATTTTAATGTTTAAAATAATAATGTTTCAGGTAGGATTTTTCTCTCTTGGGCTTGCTCTTGTTCATCCTGATCCCCCCATTAATCAGATAGAGAAAAAAATATAGAGGCAGAACAGACGCTCCTGGAGCTGCTGCTCTGGGAGACTAATTGACTTTATATTTCTTTGTGTGAGAGTGCGTGCTGCATTAACTCTCCGCTTGTAGGAACCAAATGTTCCCAAAAGAACATGGAAATTAGGAAAGTGAAGATTTCTGTTCCTGAAGTAGCTCATTTATAGGAAGAAATCTTTGCTTTATGGTAATGATTAACAAAGAGATTATGTAAGTTTACCACCTTTCCAGTCGAAAAAGTTATGAATGTCCGCTCAGTGTGAGGACGCATCAGGTATTATACCGCCATAAAGCTGGGAAAGTAATGAGATGTCATTCAATGTGGGAGGATCTGGGACATTAGCCATCGATGAATAGAAGGGATGGAAGGAAGGAGCAAAGGAAGAGATGGGACAAATGTAAGGATGGATGGATAAGTGGTGGAGGAAGCAAGGAAAGGAAGGATGATGGAGAAAGAAGATATTAATCATACATCATGCACAGAATACATGTGTGGACGAATTGAAGGAGACGTGGGTGAGAGAGGTGAAAGAAAAGCACAGGGAGGAAGGGAGAAGTGAAAATTTAAAACAGCACACTAGGATGCAGTTTTCCTCTTTCACCTTGTTCCTCCTCATCCCCACCTTCTCCTGTTGTTTTCTGTGTACATGAAGTCACCAAGCATATGAAGCACAAGTCAAAACAAGTGGTACAATGCAATAAAGGTGTATATTTAGTGGAAATAATTTCAATCAAATGTGGTAAAAATGAGGCAGAATGTTGCATAGATCTGATACTAAAGATATGACTCATAGAAGAGAAGAACAAGGGGAGAAGAAGGAGAGGAGGAGAGTGGTCTCTCGTGTGCCTCTGAGCTGGAGAGACGACCCAGAAAAGTCAGGAGTAAAAAATGGACTGCCAGGAAAGGAGGTCTATTCTGTAGGGAGGAGGAGGAGGAGGCAGAGGGGGTAGGTGAAGTCTGCAGATGTTCATTTGTTATACAGAGCAGTATGTTTTTCACTGTGTGGTAATTTGAGGTTGTGGTTGCTGCTTTAACACAGCTCACCATGAGGTGCAAAGCTGCATGAGGCAGCGGTTGGGAGGGATGATCCTGTAACAAACCACCAACTCCTTTCTATCAACTACAATGAAGAAACTGTTGGAAAAGATCTAATGTTTGAAAATAAACTTGATTCCCAAAAAAAAGATGTGTAGTTCCACAAACGACCACTTGGGGTGGCTCCAAACAGCAGATAATTAGCAGATAATAACAAACACAAGGGACTCATCAAGTATAAATAATGTAGTCAACCTGAAAGCATACTGTAAGACTTTCAAAATAAATATATTTTATCCGTGTGCAACTCAATGGACAACAACACCTTGCACCACCATGAATGCATCTTTTCTGATAAATAATCAATGTAGAATAGCTTCAGAAAGATTTACAGAAAGGAAGGAAAACTATCCAAAATGAAAAAATGACTGATGGATGTCTCACCAGGCCAGACTGTCCTGACAGGCTGCATTGTGACAGTCTGAGTGCAGGAAGTCAATCTGATGTGAGCTTCGAGTGGAGACTTCGAGTGGAGACAAGACTAAGGCGATGCCTCTTCAAACATGCCGTTACATAATGAATGAGAGTGCGACTTCATTCTTAATGCCACAGCCGGTTAACAGGCTTGCTTTGTTTGTGCAGTAATGACAGGAAATCACCAAGAGGCAATTTTAAATGTGTTGATCTGACGAGCTTTGACAGCCACCCTCCTATTGTCTGTGATGACAGGTTAAATCCTCCTACTTCCTGCTTGGGCGGCTTGTAAATTGTTCTGATACAAGAATCTTTTTAGGGAGAGAAATATTAGCTAAAAGAAAAAAAAACCTGGCAGAAAAAAACTTCGACATATTCTTTTCCTCTCTTCTCCTGTCCTTGTCATTTTTTATTTTCTTACCCTACCTCTTCCATCTTCACCCCTCATCACCTCTAATTTTCCACCTTCACCTCCTGCTCTCCCTTGTCTTTTCTCACTCCTTTCTTTTCCTGCCATGAGTCCACTCACCACCTCAGCGTGTAAGTGTGTGTCTCCTTTCTCGTTACTCTTGTGCTGTCAAAACATACAGTTTGTATTTTTTTGAGTTACACTGACATTGCTAGAGCGGCAGCCATCACACAGCAGACAACTGGCCCAGCCAAAGAAGAGAGTGCAGATGTTACTCATAAAGTTATTAATGTCTCTGTTGTACCTAAGTTTCCATTTTCAGTCTATTTTTGCAGCCACAGATGTATTTTAATGGTTAGCATTTCTATTCAAATATTTAGCCCTTCCTCCTTAAAACACCATTGATTTAGGACATGTCATATCAAAAGTACCAATTTAAAAATGAACGTTTGTTAGGTTTCTGTTATATAATAATAGTTCTTTATTTTGGCTAATTTTTAGTTGATGATGCTCATCACCAATGTGCCCAAATGTAAGTAACAATTGTAACTACTGATATTGATTATTTGGACTTTCCTTTTTTCTCTCTCAAAGTCCGGTCACTTGTCTTTTAAAGGGAAATTGTCTTTTATAAATGAGCTTCTTTTCAGAGTCATAGAGTTGTTGTGGTTTGTTTATGTCACACAAACCCTCATGAACATTCATAATGTATACTTAGATTAATACATGTAAAAGCCTCTTTTCCTCACTTACAACTGTAATTGTTGAGTAGTGCAGATGCTCATGTAACACAGTAGTGTCTCCCATGTTCCTCTTTTTGGTGTCATTTTACTTATCAGATTATGTTGGAATAACAGAAGCTCAGGCAATTGTCTGATGTCATTATCTGGTGTAAGCATTGGAAGTAATTCAATCTTATAATTTGCTTACATCACACTTCTGATACCTTATTACTAACCACAAGTTACCAGATGTCACTGCTGAAAGGTGCAGATTATCTATGAACTAAT
>JAVQJX010022242.1:0-12292 GCA_036025115.1 Ambassis agassizii | reverse complement strand
GTGTGTGTGTGTGTGTGTGTGTGTGTGTGTGTGTGTGTGTGTGTGTGTGTGTGTGTGTGTGTGTGTGTGTGTGCGCGCGCGTGCTGATATCTCTGCCAAAAGGAGTTAATCTCAGACTTGTTTTAAAGACTGATACAGAGAGGACGTTTCAGCTCAAACCATCACAAAATGGCCTCAGTCAGCTTAACTCGATGTTGTTAAATCAGTGTGAGACAAACCTGTGTGTGTGTGTGTAGAAGGGGGTGGAGTAGTTAAAAGGGGGGCAACTGGACAAAGTCTGCATTCCCTGACAAGTGACCTTGGTCTTCATGCACACGTAGGCCCAAACACAGAACTATAAAATGTAGTTTCTCTCTCTGTGCATTATACATATGAGTATGCTGACAAAAATATTCAGGTGTTTTGGTCAAGAAAAACTAGTAAGACATAAGACAATTAGTCAATTACTAGACTGCAACTGATAAATTATTATATATTGATTGCTTTTATTCATCAATAAGGATGCATGTAAACTGTATATAAGCAACATTTAGCTATTGTAGCTTCCCAGTCCAGAGGTTCCTAATATTGATATTGGTGATTAAAAGGTCATGAAATAATTCCAAATCTTTGCTGTTATTAGTGATATTCTTAGTGATGTGAAATATTTGACTGGATATTATTTCTATCACAGCAAAACAGGTTGTCATGCTCAGTTCATTGCTGGGCAATCTAGAGGCAGACTGACACACTCTCACTATCTACCACTGTGGGGCTACTGAAAGTCTTTCAAATGCCATAATCCGGTGAAAGGCCTCAGGGCAAAGGTAGCAGGTGCAAATCTTTCAGATATCCAGTATTCTCCCTCCCTCTGATCATCATGCGATGTGAATTTGAAATTTGACGGGAAGTATAGATTTTCAGTTACATTCACAAATGTGCCAGCTGATGTGCAGGAAATGTTTGACAACAGAGTTTGTTTAATTTACGCCAGCTCACTCAGTATCAAAGTTCAGAGTTTTCGCTTTCTTCCTGTTATTTACCACCACGCTTTATTGAGGTCATCATGTTCAGATATGCCGGGTGTGAAATATCTTGGTGTTCATTAACAGGAAATACTTTGATCTTTTGATCTGTTCCAGCAGATTTTTACAACAGGAGGCTTCAGAAAACAGCTCAGCAGTGTTTACAGCCAACATAATGCTTTACCTTAGACATAAATGCAGATTATAGATCAATAACAGCCAATTGATGAGCTGTTATCTTGATGAACTCATGTCTGAGATAAACTTTGAACCAGATATGTAAACTAATGCATAAGATCTGTTATGCATGTTTGCAGCTCGTTTAGGAGAACACGTGTTGTAGTGTTTTAATGTTTATTGTAGATTACATGTTGGAAAATATTGGTATTTATACTAAATAAATAAATTTTGAGCTACAATTTTACATTGCAAGTAAAAGATTACTAACGTGACACACAGATTCAACATTATTTAACCCACTTTTAGCCATTTTCTGTTGATACTAAACAGAATTCAAGCCATTTTTCTAAGCTTAACTTCAGTGCTGAATGCTCTCCTACTGGTCAACTTTGGGATCCTGGGAAGTTTAAAGTTAAAATGGGAATTTTCGTGATTTTCATTTCTCATTTCTCTCACCAGCTTGCTCACTGGCGTCCAACAGATTCTTCCAAATCCAGGGAAGGTCGAGAAGGTATTTTTTCTATGAGTACTCAAGTAGTTTTTTACTCGAGTATGGGTCTCTGGTACTTCTGGCACAATCTCTGTGAAAAATGAATACCTAGTATTTTGTCGGGTTCTCTCTCCACCAGTGCGACGGTGGTTGGAGGTTTATTCCAGGAGCGGGTGCGAGCCCCGGGACACTCTGGTGGACGTTTGGCGGGAACTGCCAGGGGAGACTCACCATCTCTTCGTCCCATCCTGTGTATCGGTGAGACGATGTAGTGGTTGCTGTGCTGATGAGGCCTTGGAGTGTGTGCCCACCCTCACACATACACTCACCATGGAGGTACACACACACACACACACACACACACACACACACACACACACACACAATGTCCATCTGCTTCAGTAGATGATAAATGAAGGTTTTTCTTCTGGTCTTTGTGCAGCTGATGAGAACGTCATTTATGAAACATGAGCTCATTGAACTGCCCTTCATCGAGCACAGCCAGTGTGAGTGCAGGTAATAAAAACACACTGGGAGATGCATGGTGTACCTGTCGTCCATTGACCTTACATCACCTTTATACTGACACACTGTTTTATCTCTGTACAGATTAAAACCACAATTCCAGCCAACACCCACAACAAGGTAAAACACTCCTCATCTTTTTTCTTTTCTGAACTATGGGGTCTTCTGTTCCACTTTGAGAGGGATCCTTATAATTCTGCTGCTAATGCTGCTAATGAGTAGGCGGTAAACAGAGCAGTATTTCAAAGACCGCTCTTCCTGATGAAACTCACGTAACCCACTCTTCTATTCATTAGAGTGTTTTAATTAATTATTCATCTTGAACCGTTTGTCTATTGGATTGATTTAATTAATTTGGCGCTGCATTTCTGACAAATAACACATCTCTAAAAAACAACACCTCATTCAATTGCCATGACAGTCCATGAAATGTATCAGTGACACAGTGACAGGAACATTTTATCATCAAAACCAGTAATGTCCACTAAAATACTACAAGGACACTGATTAGTGTTTTTACAGCTAGCCCACCTTTAGTAACAGTATTAGCATTTCTCTGAAATTAAACAACAGAAGTCATGTTTATTCAGATTGATAGTACAGTGTCTGCGTTGAGCGCTGGTAGCCCCATGGTACTACTAGAGGTCAAAAACTCTTGGTCACTTTGCAGCTGATTGTGAAATGCCGTTAATACATGAGGCAAGGCACATGAAAATGTGGTGAAGTACAAGATTCATTATCCAGCTGCTGGGTGTGGATCTTACAGATTGAGACACACTTGTTTGTGGTGCATGTGTATGCAAGTTTGATTCAGAAAAATGTCAGAAATGTTAAAACCCTCTGACTAATTTTGAATAAGTGTCTGTCCAACATGTTGAAACCTCTTCAGGCTTCAGAGAGTGGCATCAGCTGGACACAGTGAGAGGAACATTTCTGTTGGATTCCTGGTGTTTTTTGTGTGCCTCATACTTGCAGGTCCAACTAGACAAACATGTGATGGCATCTTTAATGTTTATGTCCCCCTACTTCCTGTTAGGATGGGGACATAAATAAAGAATTCCCATGCATGTGTGCGTGTATACAGTTTCATTTTTACCTTCTATTAAATCAATATGAATGTGTGTGGACATTTTTACATGTTCTTTGTCTTTGTACATGTCTCTCTGTTAATATCACATGGGCTTTTATGTAAGAGTAAATATGTCTGTGTGTGTGTTTCAGTGAGTTAGCATCTGTGTGACTCTCTCCCAGCATCCCATGGGATAGCCCGCATCCTGTTGTCACCATAGCGATGATTTTATCTCCCCTGCCATGTGTTCTCTCACAAACCATCGGAGCAGAGTCACGCATCCATAATTGTGAATTAAGGCTCCAAAAACAACAGCAGCAGCAGCAGCAGCAGCACAATCTGTTAATAATGTCAGGCTAAGCTGGTAAACAGTGTCCTCATAATTGGATGTACTTTAGAACAGCAGATGGAGTTAGAACGCAGAGGGAATTTATCAAAGTAAAATACTGTACACTGTAATCAATAACAGCTGTTAGTCAAATAGATTTGTTATCAGCTGAAAGTCTACCAGCTTTTAAAGTCTGTCCAACAAGTTTGTCATGTCCAAAATGATTGATTTTGGGGAAGTGACTAATTCTTTCCTGACGTTAGTACTGATGTCAGAGTTCTGGCTTCATGAAAGTCAGCAACATTATGTTTGTTGCATCTGTGCGTAAGAATCTACTGTATAAAACTCTAGCATGTGTCATATTCAAATGTCCCCTGCTTGATTTACACACGTACTCCAACACCCGTGGCACGTACACTCTCTCTTTTTTAAATTTAAGTAAGCATCTTAAGATAGAAACAATGAAAACTGAAATTAAATAAAAACTCACAGTTAACCAGCCGCAATGGAAAATGTTTTACTACAGACAATACTATAAAAAAGGAAAGTTGTACAACAGATTTGCCCAGAATTGGTGGCAAAATGATGAATGAATGAATGAACGAATTAATTGAAATAACATGCAGGGCTGTGCAGTTTATTTGGTTCGTTCAATGTTTTCAAACTCCTGCATTCACTCTGACTGGTTCCAGTTTGTTTTTGTAGCAGAAAAACTGAAAACAGTTTGTTTGATATGAACTTTTTGTCTGTTTTTTTAGGCCCTATCTGAAGCCACCAAGAAAAGACAAGAAGAGGCAGAGAGGAAAGACCAGACAGAAGACAATTGGAGCCATTATAGTGTATGTTTAAATATTCAGTACATGCACACAGGATTGTTTAACCTGGTTACAGGTCTGACATTTTACTTTAATACTCTCAGCTGCTGCGTCAGTGTTTGGATTAGAGGAAAAGTGGGTTATCTGGTCTACATTATTACTGAGGGACAATTTGTTTTACAGCTGCAGCAGTCAAGGCCTCAGACAAACACTCTCCTGCTGTAATCCACTCACTGGTAAACTCCATCATCACAGGAATCAAGGCAGTAATCAGTCAGGAGTTAATTGACATTTACTGTCATTAGTTGTGTGATATTTATAAAACTCTCATCTCCGCAGAGGGACATGTACCCTGATTTCTTTGAGTCCTGAACAGTGAAGATAAAAGAGTGAGCAGCCTTTTCGTCCTTACTCCTTTTCTGTTTCACTTTGCTGTCAGTCATTTCTGTCCCTGGGGGCCAGAGGTGGTTCGGTTTGGGTGTGATGGTCCTCAGCACCCATCCATCACTCAGAACAGGCTTTATTCAGACCCTGGCAGGGGTGAAATCTGTGTAATTTGCTCCCCAATACCACCTCCTCTGTCCATGCCAGCGGCAGGCGTGGTCATCGAGATGTGAACAAAGATGGCCCCTCTCTGCCTCATTAAGTAACTTCATTAAGGCCGCCAGCCTCCCCGGGTAGACTGAAGCAGAACCAGTTAATGGACCAACTGAGGCAGGCAACTTTCTCAGACTTGGTCCTCAGAGAGGAAAAGTTCTTGGGGTCGAGAGGAGGATCTGAAGACAGCTATGTGAACATAGCCATGGTAACGGATACAGAGACAGACGGACAGAAAAAAGAGAGCGTTGGTCAGCAGCTATGGAAAGTGTCCCACATTATTCACAGCTCTCCCACACACTGCATGGTGTGGGATTGTGTCAGACTGTGCATGGTCAAACAAGTCTGCATTTTATTTTTGAGACAATGTAGGATGAACCTTACTAACCTTTGATGATAGCCTGATGCTTTCTGTACACGATGCACCCCCCAGGATAAAAGAAACAAAAGTGTCAAAGATCCCTTAACTTGTTAGCTAGCTCCACCATCAGGTCAAACAGTGTTGCTAACAATGCCTATTAGCAATTGAAAAACTATAACACATTAATAAATGGGAATGCAGCTGTCTGTTAGTGTTGTTAGCATTTGCTGTAGCTCAACTCACTTTTTATGTTTTGTAAATTCTGCTGCTAACCACATCTTTCTTACCTCTCTTACATCTAGAACCCAGGCTTCTCCGACTCTTCCCGCCACTTCCTCTTTCCCTCCTTTTCCTCCATCACCCCCTCCCACCAGTTCGTCTGCATCTCCATCTCCCTCTGCGGTGCCTCGTTGCCGCCCCTGCAGAGGGAGGAAGTGGGTCCTGGATGTGACTTCATGTGAGTGTCGCTGCACTGTCAGAGCTGAGAGCTGCCAACAGAAAGGCCAGAGACTCAACCCTCGCCGATGCAAGTGAGTCCACACACGAGCAAAAACATAGTAGCTTGTTTTGCAGAACAAAGCACAATTTTTAAATGTCTTTTAACCATTGGCAAACTGAAACTTCACTTCAGATGTCTTTAATGTTTTGTGTATTGTTTGTTGTTTATTGAGTATAATTGAGGAAAGACCATGTCAGGATAAAGTACATATGTCTGCTTGCTTTTATTAAATTTAAGGTACACATGAGAAGATGCTAAAACTTTTTCTTTCACTGTTAATATAGGTGTGATGCCATGCAGACTTGATGTGTCCGCCCTCTTCATTTTCGCCTCCTTTTCTCCATCAAATCCCAGTCTATTCATTGCCCACTTTCAAGTTTCAGTGCCATGGACCATACAGATGTTCGGACATCCAGTATCTCAGAGTGAAGTAAATAACCGCCTGAGCACACATAAGGATCTGTAGAAGTTCTCTAATAAAGCAACAAGTGCATCATTACAGCCTACAGCCTGTAGATCTACATATGATTTCCACCCTGCTTCTGCTAACAAACTTTTAGTCCACCATGTACATGCATGTACAGACATGTAGTGTCACAGAAAAAAACATCCAGTGAGGGAAGGATGAAAGTGGCCGAAAAATGGGAACTTTGAGAGACATTTCTGTTGGCGTGCTGAAGCCTGCAGGTGAACGTATTGTTGTGGCTTTTGAGGCTGGACTCCAAGAAGTTCCTTTGATCTACAATCAAATGGACTGTGGAACCAGAACGATCACGTGATGCTGCAGCCTTACACACGTGTCCTACATGTGACGCCTCAGTGGAAGTTGTGATTATTTGCTTGCATGGAACCTGTTTAAGGAGATGTTTCCCAGGTTAAGTCAAGGCCAGTGTTTTGCATTTTGGATTAGAGATGCAGCAGCGATGGATTATTGGTGGACACACACACACACACACACACACACACACTGAGACAGAGCAGAAGGACACAGAACATGCATATGAACTGGCACCCCAGTGTGTGTGGACCTATAGCTTTGCTGAATGCCGGGATGGAGTGTATCTGTGTGGTCTCCCCCCTGAAAGACCCAGATGGGTTATCCCTGCAGCCGTTCTCTCTTATTCAGTGTGTATTACCATGGGCTGGCTCTCCAAGCCGCTTTCCAGCATTTGTTTAATTTGGGCCTTTTGTCTCCATCTTTCCTCGGCTTTTCGATTGAAAGGAGCCGCTTTGCCTCTCTATGCTTCTTTTTTGGGCAGTGAGGAGAATGACAATAATGAGGCCTGGCGGCTATCCACTGCTTCACACACAAACATTCACACTTATAAAACCAGGAACACAGACGATGCTACAATGCAGACACACACTGCTGCAAGACAGACACACACACACATATTTACTCACACATGCAATGTGAAATGAATGCAGGTAGCCATAAGCTTTTGTTTTGTGCCACACCAAGTGTGCAAATATATGTTATTTGCAATTTACTGCAAAGTCTTCATTAAGTATTGTATTAAATGCCTCAGTTTTATATTTTGTTTTAATTCTGTGGAGTTGATTGGAAAGATATTCTATATTGCAGAATGTGTCTTTTGTTTTGTTTTGTTCATCTTTAATCCACCTACGTAGTCACGCTGGGTGGCCAGCTAAACCAATACCCAAATGTATTGAATTTAAACAGAGACGGCTCACACGGGCCCCAGATGGGAGACTCTACACATTATAATGTGTAACTCAAACAATCAGTGTGGTAGTGTTGTCAGCAGCACAGAGAAACCAAGCAAATAGCTGTCCCCAGTGCAGTGAAAGGAAAACAACTGTTGTTGTTGCATGTTAGAGCTGGGATGGAAAGAGTGTTATTCATTTGGAACATAACTTGTTTATATTCTGACTGTATCTCACGGTTTAACTCCATGTTGGTTCACGACTGCTTGGCTCCTGGGTGGGAACAAGGATTTGAACTGTGATTGTTTCAGAAAGGATGAGGTCTTGAGCAGCTTGTCAGTCAGTGTGACAAGCTAAAGCCACTGCTCAGAGGACTCAGCGTGGCAGGTCATGGAGTTTAAACCCATTCAAGGCCTGGTCGCTGTGCTAAACTTCACTGAGAACATTTATCCAGTCACGTCTTAGCTCCATGAGAAACAGAAGCTTTGAAACTCCATGATTCATGTCCAGTCTCTCCCGGCAAGGTTCATGTGACCCTGCTGATTGAAGAATAGTCACCCTGAAACAGCGTGTAGTCCAGAGTCTGAATTATTTATGTCAGCAACAGTGTGTCAGTGGCTGCTGTGATAAGCTCTGTATTTATACTCTCCTGAGATGAGATAATGTTTTTCTTGCTCGAATTCATTGTTCAGTGTTTATCAATCAATGCTTCAATCACTACCTCTATATCATAAAATGTTAATGTCCAAGTATTAGAGCATTATTGTTACTTTCTCTGTGTTATTTCAGACCTCTTTTAAGACGATGATATGTTTAGCAATAAGCACAGTCTCGGGTGTTTAGACTGGACCTGCAGCAGATCTGTTGTGATTATCTCTGCTTCAGAGGAACCTATAGGAGATTTCTGAAGGGAAGAATGTGTTGGTGAGGAGGGCTGAACTGGTCTTCTGACTACAGACCAGACACTGTGTAATAATGTGGAACAGGAGATGGTTTCCCAAAGCATTTGTAGCCTCAGACTACTACTGACCACATATAAGAATTAGATGAAAAGATCAATATGACTCATATAGTATGTGTGTCGAAAAAATAAAAAATGAATGACAGTGGAATTAAAGCTGCCATGCTGACTTAGCAGAGAGATGGAAAGAGATGGACAGCTAGGCGCTATCCAAGAAGCAGCACTGGTCTCTATTTAAAGGAGCAATTTGTAAAGAAAAGAAAGGTGGTTTATTCTATTTTGTTTCTGACTAGTAGCTCTGAAGTCACTTTTATCATTAAGTGCTGCACTATATTTACACTTTTCCTTTTTTTATTTTTACTGGCCTAAAGTGAAATTAAATCAGAAACATGATACAGGATCCATAAAATCCTGCACAGCAAAAATCTAACTTGAGAAACAGTTATTCCATAGACTGACATGCATCTTCCCAGAAATGTAACTACGCTTTGCTGCGACACAGACGTGGGTCACATGCGTTACAAATGCATCATTATAGGTCTCCTGGGTCCGGCTGTTCGGCATTTCCTCCTTCACATTTCCAGCTGCTCATACAAGATAATGAACTCTCACATTTACCATTAGACATCCAAAACTATTTCCTCATCCATGTATCTCAGTGAGACAGCAGACAAGCCTCCTCTTTATCAGCTCCAACTCCAACTTAATCCTCTGAGTTTCAGGTTTACTCTTTACTCTGCAGAGCTATATCTCTGCTGGCACAGAAACAGTTCTAGCTGAATGGTAGCATCCAGAGCTCTGCATCTTTCCCACTGTGTAGCCTGACCCAGTCGTACTGTCTGCAGCTAGCTGGTTAGCTTGTAACTTTGCAGCACAGTATGTCTCAGACAGAGACGGTTATCTCTTTACATAATGTTGATAACCTGACTTTTTTCTTTTGAGTCTTACACATTGCTCCTTTAAGTAGTTGGCAGCATTATTTACAAGCTAGTTCTGAAGATAAATAACTTTATTACTCACTTGCAGCCTTTGATTGTTAATAATAGGTATTTTATGAACAAGCAAACAAATGTTTTAGGAAACCTACATCCAGTACTGATTGCACTTTAGATTGCAAATAGATCATAGTTCACATGGGGTGAAAGATCAAGAAACCAAGTGGACTCCACTCATACAGACATTTGTGACATACAGTGACATTCCACTAAGAAGAGTTGTGGCACTGAGATTACTTTTGGTGTGTGTGTGTGTGTGTGTGGGGGGGGGGGGCAGTCACCTCTCAAGCTCCACCTGTGACCAAACCTTCTCCATTTTAAAGTCTTAATTGTGACCAATGACAGCAGCAACAGCTGATTCTGCTTCGCTAACACCTCCAGCTATTTCAGCATCACAACTCTTAGACATATTTATGTCACATAAAATGTCCTGATCCTGTGTGAGCATCAAACAACAGTGTGCTTTGTATCTGCACAGTCTACGTAGCCCTGTTCTAGCCTCCAGTGTCTTAGTAGCCCATAGATACCCCTTACTAAACTATATAACATTTTATAACCTCTAATATCCTGCCAGGACTTTGTGTCTGACTTAGTGCATACTTTAGAAATGTATTTGTAACTTCACTGTAGTTGTACCTCACAATGAATCTCTTCTCTGCAAACACATTGTTCTGTTGTAGCCGATGTATGGAAACAGACTGCACTCTTTTTTTGCTGCTACACCATTTGTGCCCTTTTATGATGTCTTTGTAGAAAACAATGCAGTCTTATGTTGTATTAGTATAGACAGTAAAAGCCAATTAATCAATCCACTTGTCCACATTTAAGTGTGTAGTGCGCCATCAAATATTAATGGAACCAGGATAAAACCGTGATGTTACAGATGTTATTAAAGGAAATGTCTTATTTTTCATATAAACCTCTGTTTTGTTGTTTGTTTTCGCCTGTCGCTGTCTGACGTTTGTCTCAGCTTTGACCTCCGTCCACCACGTTTCTGTTGTTTTAATCTCTCACTTGACGGTAATGAAAGGTAAACAGGCATTTTTGATTACAGTGCCACCCTGGGAGTTAGAGCGCAAGTGCGTATGTGACGGGACATGGTGTTATGAGACATAATATTGTTCCCTCTCCTCCTCTTGTCTGTACTGCTGAGTCAGAAGCTGGTCAAGTGCAGCCCCACCCCCTGAGTCTGTGTGGAAAATCACTGTTAATTTACTTTTTCCCATTAATGATAATGATGACATACGTCTCTGGCAGTATATTGGATTTGTCCTCATTTGTTCCCTCATTTGTTTTAGCTATTACAAAGCAGACTTCAGATCAAAGGTCGGGTGATACTACTAATTACATTTTTTTTTCTCTCACAGTTATTGTTGGCTGTGAATTCAAAAGTGGTGATTTTTAACAAGCAGCTGGATCTGTGTGGAGAAAAGAAAAAGACGGGATGAGAGGAGAGAACAGACGATAAGACGAGCTAAGTGCTGCTGCCAACCTATCCGTGGAAGGGCATGATGCCAGAGCTAAATATAGCAGCAAGATTAGGGAGACAGAGAGAAAGAGAAAAGGACAGAGTGAGTCATATATCTCAATACAGACACTGTGCCTCTGCTCAGACCTCCATGTTTCTTATACGTTTTCCTTTATTTGACTTAAACCAAACATCTCTCTCCCTGCATCCCTCTGCACAACTCACTTTGTACCTCTCAGTCTTTGCACGTCTATCAGGACTTCCTGTATTTTTCCACCTTGCTTTTCTCTGCATTCACAGTCATTGTTTTTCTAATAACTCCATCCACGGTTTCCTCCCTGCATTGTAGCAGCAGCTGTGTTGAAGCAGGTATACTGGACGCTATCTGGCCTGTGAGTGTGTGTTGTTAGATGGTATCAGTGCTCCTGTGTGTGTGAGAGAAACACAGATAAAACAAAAAAAAAGACTGAGAGAGAGAGAGAAAGAGTGAGAGAGGTTGGGTACAATATGTGCAGTGTAAAGAAGGATTTGTGTGTGTTTCGTGGTTTCTGTTAAACTGACAGGAAAGTGACTGTTTTCTAAAGTTTCATGTGAACACAAAGAACTTTTTATGTCATTTTACAGAACAAACAAGCTACGTTATCTTCAACAGAAACATGGATTCACCTTGTCTGTCTCATTCCACTGAAGGACACCAACCTTGATAAAAGATTTACTACATGGGAAACAGTTTGCATGAAGTAAACAAGAGGATAACTTTTAAAGTAATTACAGTAAAATGCAGCAATTATATCAGCAGTTTTAATTTTGCATTTAGTGTGTAGCTATGAGAAGCAACAAGACCATAAAGATGTTTTAAAATTTAACATCAAATAATGCCTGAAAGGACAAATTGAAGTATAAAAGGTGCAGCTGAAGTAGATGGGTGGGGTGAGAGGGTGATGGGGTGCTGTGGGGTTTTTGTGGTTAGAGGTCTAGCGGGTAAAAGCTTGTAAAAGGGCATACTTACATACTTGTTCTTAGGACATGCTTGATCCTGTCAGGTGAAGGATACGGGTACCAGTAAGATAGAGAGGAGATCAGAGAGCCTGTGGATGTTATCGCTCTCTTTCTCTCCATACCATACCTGCAGGTCGAATCACCTGAGGCAGCAGCCAATCATCTTCTCTGTTTACTGTATTTTCTCAGGTTTACACAAAAAGGTTAATTTCTTTTTTTTATATGGTTACTATTCTACATCAGTTGCTGTAAAAATCAGTCTGTCATTAAAGTTATTATGTCAGTGATGAAAACATTACTGTATGAAGAGTGTTAAATGGTGAGGATGTGGGC
>JAVQJX010022216.1:0-14367 GCA_036025115.1 Ambassis agassizii | reverse complement strand
CCCCCCCCCCCCCCCCCCCCCCCCCCCCCCCCCCCCCCCCCCCCCCCCCCCCCCCGGCAGCAGGTGCACACTAAAATAGTTCCACTTTTGAAGCAATCACACTGTTAAATGGCAGCTAGTTTGGGTTAACATTTATATCCAGAATTGTACATCCTGCTTAAATTCCATCTCTGCTCCTCCCTCCCCCCGCCGCCACCACCACCACTACCACTACCACCTTCTTCTCTGTCTCTCATGCAAGCATTTTCCATTTAAATTCCCCTGATTAAGAATGGCAAGTGGCACGGATACTCACAATGCTCTTTTTCAGAAGGACTCCTCTCATTTTACATTCTTTTGAAAGAGCACGCAAAGAAATAGAGCTAGGGTTCCTGCTCCTAAGAGCTGAATCAATGCTGAGGTTGTGTGATGGAGTACATTTGGACATGCCTGGACACCAGAGTTATTCTCTGCTTGTTAATTTTTTTTCCCATGTTTTTGTGAGATAAATTCAGGCTTATGGAAACACCAGGCACCATGTTTCACACATTCTCTCAAACCTCCTCCATTATTCTCTGATTACTTTGTGTTACCCACCTAAATACAGTTTCCACTTAAAACCAAGCAAAAGGGAAATGTGGATATAAGTTATAACCCAATAGTTTATTGAAAGAAGCAGTTATCTTTATATGTTTGTTCAGACTTTCACACATAAATGTTTATTCCCACAACAGTGGGTTGTTAGCGCTTACTTTTATTCTCTTGTTCTTGTACTTCAAAGTGAAGAGTGTTTGTCCAGAGTTGTGTGCTGATCAGAGGGGCTGGCCGAAAGCGTTTGGCTATTACCCCGTGGCTGGGCCCCTATACAGGGACAAATGGAGCTTGTTCCTGCCTAGCCATGCTTTTTGGCTAATGCTTAACCCTTTTGGCCTCATTATCCTAATTGCGGTCCCTGCTATAAAAACAACAGATGCTTTTGTACAACTGTGGGGACTTCAGAACGTGACCAAGAGCTTTTGGAGGCAACAGAGTGCATTTTTTTTGGAGGTTGATTTATGACTCATTGTTGCACTCACCCCCTTCTCCTCCTCTTCTTCATTTGCAGATTGCAGCAGAGGGAAGGGGTGCCCCACCATGCCGGCCAGGTTTCTCTGAAGATGTATACAAAGTTGTGGTGCCAGATATCACAGAGAAAGGACAGCCCCTTTTCAACGGTGAGACGTGAATTCCTCTTTGTCCCGTTTTGTGCTATGTGTTTATGTCTGCGTTTGATTGTGTCTGTGTGACGGCATGCACATCAGTTGAGCATGCTTGCCTCCGTGTGTTACATTTCAGGGGAGGATCGGAACAAGCCTGACATATTTAAACAATTAGCTTCGGTGTAGTTCTGTGGTACTGCAAATCATGTAGTTTGCCTTGTAAAGCAACTCAAATGTGGTTAATGCAGCTCCTATCCGTGGGTACTAACATGCTGTTTCTTTTCCTCTCAAATACAATATTGGCAGATTGTTATTTTAACTGCTATTTTTGCTTTTTAATTTGCGGTTTTAGGCATATTATCTCCTGTCTTGGTGATTAAAAGCACTTTTTTGACAGCACTTTTGCTGCAATGAAAAAGAATCAATTACACAGCAATTTGAATACTTAGGCAACTTTAATCAAGCAAATAATCTAGCTATTAAAACTTTACATGCCTTGTGCTGGCACGCTGAATTATTTCCATTATCTCACGCTATTATTTTGCATTTGTTTTGTCCTACTTTAGCATCAGATCATATTAAATCATAAGCATGAAGCTTTTCTGCCTGTTACTTTAAACCTCACGGTTCCTTCTGGAATCATATGGTAATGTGCCCAATTGCTATGTTACACGTCTAAGGCCTCTCTCAGTGGCAGTAATAACAGCAATTTAAACATCTTTCAAAATGTTTGTTACAGAAATGGTCCTTCTCTTGGACAACCATCTGTAGTATTTTATTCTCAAACCTGGTTCAAACAAGAAAGTATAAAATACAGTAATTTTTTTTTTTGCAGGAGTCCATTACTTTTCAGCAGGCATGACCAATAGTGCTTCTTTGGAGTTTAATATTGGCAAAATGAGGATGCAGCTACCGTGAAATGGTACGCAGGTCTACAGACGGTAATAAAAACTGGAATATATCACCAGTGTGCTATTAGAAGGGTGAGAGGCTTGAGGTCATTTGGACTAGAAAACGGTCTCACTTGTGTTGGATTTCACAGTGTGTGCCTAAAACTTGCATGCTGCCGTTGGTGTGAGTCAGAGAGGTGATGGGAGGAGGTGGGGGAAGGTAGCTGTGACGAGAGAAGAAAGGAGCGAGGGAAGAGAGTGCTTAGATGGGTGGGTACAGCTTTCACTGGGCTTTACCTTGTGCACAAGTTTCCGTTTGATCCTGCAGGTGATGGATTTCCCTCTGTTGGCTTTTGGATGAGCCATGACCGGGGGTAATCAGGTTCTCTTTTGTTTGCCCCCCCCCCTCTTTTCTCTCAGTAACCCCCCTTCTCCTTTTTTTTCTCTGCCTTCCCCTCCCCCAGCGAGTTGTTGCTCTGTGGAGATTTCCTTGACAGAGAGGGGCACTCCTGTGTCATTGTAATGCAGCAGGGCTCAGCAGCGTGGGATGATGTTAATGAAACTGCATTCTCTAATGAAAATCTCCTGTGGCATGTTTTGAAAGACAAAGCCCCCACAGTGTGGAGAGTATTCTCAGTTTTTCAACTTTGCTTTCACCATGCTGGGGCACAATATTGTTTTTTAACTAAGAGCTGAATGTTTTTGTCAGATTGATGCCTCTTTAGCCACATGTAGCAGGCTAATGCTTTCTTTGCATTTCATTAACTTTGTCAATTGTGTCCTGAAAGGCCTTAAATAATGAATGAAAAGTCAATGAGAGAAAGGCCTGCACATCACACATCACAGCAGTTAATAAATAGCTGATTCCAGTACACATAAATGTGTCCTTATGAGTGGCCGTTGGTTATCATTCAGGTTTGTTTGCTTATTTGTAACAGGATCTGCTTGAGTATAAGTGTAACATTATCAGTAGATTGTGTAACATGTCTGTAATAGGACTCTTTTTAGCTCATATTATATTGCTTTTGACCCCAGATATGCGTCAGACACAGCAGGGGTGAGCTGCCGTTAGATATCTTTGTCCCATCTAATTGCAGTGTTGTCTTTGTTATTGATTGGGAGAATACACATCCTGAGGCCTGTAAAACCTGGAAATGGTGGCTGTTCACATGTAAACCGCGAGGCATTGTATGCACTAAATTTGAGACATCCTGTGGATTTAATGATGGTTAATTGTGGCTAGCCAGCTAACACAGCTATCTGTTAGTTTAGATTTAGTCACAATCTTGGCCCTGTTTGTTAGACTTTAACTGATAGCTGGCCAAGTGATGCCCCATTGATTTTCAATAGATTTGTTAAAATGAATTTCGTCATAGCTTCTTGGCAGAGCTACACAGAGAAAAGGCAGGAAGGACAATTATTCTTCTGTGAGAATTCCTCTCCAATGATCCATTAACTGGAGGTTACGCTCATTGTTTGCTGATGCAAAACTACATCAGAAGGTTACTCACTGTCTACCCTCTGGGGCCCATATGACCTTGCTCTTAAGGCTGCCATATTTACTCTGGCCTGGTACTGAGTGAGGAGGAAATGACCAAACATGGTTATTTATTATCACACCATCATTCTGATGAAATCAGCTAAAGTCTTTAAATATTCTTGCAGTGTTTCCTCTTATCTTGTAAAGTCCTTTGATAAAGTGACTTGTTTTACTAAATTGCATTTAATTTCAGGTATGCTGCGGCTGCGGGTGGTTTGCCCCTGGGTGTCTAATGGAATTCTGGTGGCTTTGGAGAGCTGACACACATTGTGCAGCTTTTTTTTTCTAGGTGGAGGCTTTAAAGTGGGGTTGCAGTATGAGTCAGTCGGAGCATTATTCAGCAGAGGTTTCCCTCCCTAAAAACTGGGTTAATGAAAAGCCCAAAAGCTTAATTGAGCTCAATACATTCTCTTATGCTGCTGTTCTGCAATCCCTACCCCACCCCTCTATTCTGCTCTCATTTCTCTCTCTCCACCCCTCAGCCCTGAGTTTAAGTTATTTTCTTGACAATTTTGTGTGCTCTGGTGTTGAATGAGATGTATGTTTATCGTCCACACTGGCCTTGGTTCAAGTGCTTCAAATGTGACTGTGTCAAGAGAGCTGGCTCCACAGATGAGCTGGGGGAGGGTTTTACAGTTGACCAGTTTAATAATGTGATTGAAACAATTAGTGTCAACGTCAGCAGTGAGTACATCAGCAGGAAAACTCTCACAGGCTAAATGTATCTCAGAATTTGCTGTTAATCTGTCATTAAGAATAATTACGTTTCTTTCCTGTGTTTGTTTAAGGCAAATCTTTTCAACAAACCAAATTTCACCTTTTAGACAAGAAAAACATAGTAATTGTAAAGTCCTAAATTTTGCACAGACAGAACCCAACTCATGTTTTTCTGGTTCTCTGCGCTCTGTTAAGATTCAGATGGTCTTAGATACAGCTGGGGCCACTCATATGTGTTTAAGGGGGCCCCAGCGTTTGGTGAGACGTGACCCTGCTCGACCCTCTCATGTAAACTGGGCCAAGTGCTCAGCAACATACTCAACTTAGGAGAACTGAGAATGAGGTTGGTGGGGGTTTCCTGGTGAGGTGTAGATGAATAGAAGACCAACCAAAGGGGGGTCCTGACCCGTCACCAGGGAGGCCACAAATGAACGGCACCTCCACCTCATGTTATGCTGACCTCAGAGTCAGTCATTCATCACTCAAAGAAACAAAAAAAGCAACATTTAAAAAGCTGTGCTTTCCATCTGACAGTCACAGCATATGTCCACCAGCAAAGTGATGGACAGTAAGTAACTACAATGGAACAAGGACTATATAGAACCTTTATTGATTTGTTGAAATATCTCATTATACGTTGGAGAAACATGATATTTCTGAAGCAGCAAAAGAGTTCCTGTCATTGAGATATTTTGAAGTATGTGCATTGATCTCGGTGCCAGTGCATGTTTGACAATTTAATTGTCAAACATGTCTTTCCAACTCCTTTTCAAGATAAAAAAACACATTACATTATAAGAGCAAAATGAGACAAAGTGAAGCTCTTCCTATTGCAGCTGTTGTGTTTCACTGTAGGACACCAAGAGCCAAACCCAAGACCATGTCTTTTTTTGCTAAGATGCAAACTTGAGCTCCTACATTTTTTTAAGCTAAGGCAGCAGTTTCTCTATAAGTTTGTCTGAAACACCCCAACCCCCCCCCCCCTTCTTTTTTTTCTGAAAGTGGATCAATGAATTCAGGGTTTTTGTTTGCTAAGATCAATATGTTGTAATGAAGGCTGTGCTCTAATTCCCAGCTAAAGCATCACTGGTGGGGTTGTTTTTTTTAAAATTATTATTCTTTATCAGTCTGTATAAATTTATCTCACTCTTGCTCTACCTTTTTTGTACCCTGGCCTAGAAAAGCACCGCATATTGTGACGATAGATTGAATGCTGGCAGTGCGTGATTCTGGAAAGTAACCTTTTACAGATGTAACAAGTCTCAAGGCTATACAAGTAATAATAATGTTAGCATATTAAAGCAAGTGCACCCATCTGTGGCTAATTTGTGGGTGTGCTTTCTTTGCCTGCTGGGTGGCATGACAGGATAGGACATATTTTATTTGTGTCTAACCTTTTTAACTCCAAAGCAAAGAAAATGATCATTCCATATTCGGAAGTGGTAAATGTGGATGAAGTACTTCGTAGAGGGCTTCTCATCACCTCTGTTCATATCGCTCTTATCAGCCACAGGGCCTGCCCTGTGCTCTTGGCACCTAATCGTATGCCTCTGACATTGGACAGTAGTTAAGGTGTCCCTCTCTTGTGCCTGTGAGTGTGTGTAGAGCGTTTGTCCTTGGCATATAATTAGCTTGTTCTACCCTGAGAGTCGTTGGAGGCAGTGGCATCGTATACTGGTAACAGACACTTCTATAACAAGCTGGTTTAAGAGGCTATCCGAGAGGCTGCCACTGTCAACATAGGATTTGACTGACCAGTGAGACCATGTTACTGTCATTTCTCTCTTTTTTTATAGTTGCGCATTTGCATTTGTCACATCACATTTTCATTGTTTATTGTGATCAACGGGGACAGACCTAAAAAGCAGACCTTTTGCTTTGTTGCTCCTTCAGTCGTGTGAAGGTTAAGGGGCTTTATAGGTTATTCAGTTCTTCATCGCACCTGTGCCCCTCCGTCCATGACGGTGTTTTAAAATTGATGTGTGTGCTTTCATCTAAAAGACTGTCAAAAGAGAAAAGATTTATTTATTCTCCTAAATCAATCTTTCCCTGTTTGCAATTGCAGGTGACAACAAAAGCATCTGTAATCATTCTTAGTGATTGTGGTATGTCGTCGCTGTCACGCAGTCCTGCTTTATTTAATGTGAAGAACACCCAGAAAGTGCATAAGATGACCCCGCTATGTAATGAGGCCACATATAAATAGCTGTATTGACCTGACTTTCTGCATATATGCCTCCATATAACTAGGCTAGTGTTATTTTTCACAAGTGAAATGTTAGAACTAGAGTGGAAAAGAAAATGCCAGCTTGCACCTGGAAGACAATACATCAGCACTATGGAGTGAATTGTTTACTTTTCTAGGGACTGATTTGTGGATTTCAGTGCCATTTTTCTTCTGTTGGGACAGCCTTTTTTGGCTGCAAGAGCAAACAGCTCCATATCTCTTTCGCTGATTCTGTCTCTACAAAGAAAGCTGTGTTTGTTGCGTTTCTCTGGCTGTTTATTGTGCAACAGCTCTGTTCGATTTCTGCCCAATGATTCTCACTGCGCTGTGCTTGTTTTTCTCATTATGTTAAGCTAGATGAGAGCATAGAGAGCTCTGTCCTCACGTTTTACATTGGCAGGCCTGTGAAAGGAAGCCACTCCCATTCCCCACTGCTTTCTCTGTCTCTCTCTTAAATCTTTTGTTTGGAAAGCACAAAGTACATTTACCTTGAGCTTTTTTTTTTTCTTTTTGCTTGTAACCACACAAAAGTGTATTCACCTTCTGCCCAGATGTAGATTCGAACACACATTACCTGTCTCACATAGCTGTGAACGACGGCAGGCAGACAACAGTGCCTTTGTGTGCAGGGTCAAACACGGAAGCTAATACTCTTGTGCATATATTAATGAGATAATTTGTGCAAATGCAGAAAACAGAAACAGAACTAGCACTGTGTTTAGTCTTTTTTTATGTATGCAAGTGACACACATAACTCACATTCTTCAAAGCTCTTGCTGCGTTCAAGAGCCTGCATGAATTGGCAACACGTTATTACTCTGACAACAAAAGAGAAATTTGAAGCAGGGGCACGTTAATTGACCCAGATACTGTAACCATGTTCACAAAGACCAATATCCTGCCTGGGAAGAGACATCTACCTCCTGCAGGCCACGCCAAACTATTGTGTTCCGGCAGAGGCTTCAATTTCATTGCACCAGCGCTTCTCTGGACACTTGTCTCTGATGACTTGCTGTAGTTGTATCTCATGACATTCTCCATGCATCCTGCTTTAATCCAGTCCTCTATCACCTCCACCACCCCGTTCCTTCTTGTCCCTTCCCCCTCTGCTTCATGTGAGCTTAAGATGGAGGTGCTCCCTTGGCTCTCTACAATGATTGATGTACCTTAATTGGGTAATGCAAGGACAGCATGTTGCATTTAGCCCTTTTTCCCCCCCAAGTCTCAGTTTGCTTCTTGGAGTGACCTTCATGGTTTCCGTCATTAGTTTGATGTGTGATTTTAGCCGTGTTGATATTATGTGTGATAAATGGCTGAGATTTTGTGGAGCTATAGTTTCTTATTTCCGCTGTTGCTCTGTGTCTGGTTGCTATTTCTATGTTTCCCTTACAAAATAAATAACGTTATTGATTTGATATACAGCGAACAAATCTTTCAGTTTAATCTTGATTTGGATTGGTGATTGGGAATATTGCTCTCCATTCTTCTACTCAAACTGTTGGCTCATCAGATAAGCATCTGTAGCCCACCATATTACTTGTCTCAAGTGATCTACTGTTACCAGGCTTTGCTGACACCAGCGTCTGCCATCACCACGGATATTATGATTGACCTGCAGCAATTTCTGGTCTCCGTTTGAGCGTGCTCCATAACAGTGAGCAACATATTGCTCCGCAGCCTGCGTTGTCTGAGTTTATATTATCTCTTCTTCTGTCGATATTTACTGAGGCATTAAAGGGAGTGCAGCGTGTTGCCACTTTATTTCCTGTAGCACTGCCTCCACAGCATGGTATGGGCTCAAAGAGGGAGGGGTTAGATCCTTTACCATGGCTGCAACACACTGATGATCTGCCAGTTTCACTTGCATAAAGTAACACTGTTTTATGAGTTGGGTGGCTAAGAGCGAGGCATATGGCGTAACAGTTTGAATGTGATCTTGCTTTGAATTGTTTTCTGCCTTAGCACAATAAATGGAATCCCAGATGCAATCCAATGGCTGTAATAGTGTTGTTTTCCTCCACCATGAAATACACAACAATATTTACATTTTTATATTGCCTGGCTGATTTAGCAAGCTACCTTTTGGTCATCTCAATGGAGTTCTCTTACATTCAGCTTGCCTTTCTTTTACTGTCAGTGTTCTTTTGTCATTTCAGTCCGGGCAGGTAGAATCTACTCACGTCAGGTTGAACGCTGGGACCAGCTGCCCTCTAGAGCGGCACGATTAATCATATTAAAATCAATATTTACATTCATAACTCTGAAATCTCATTCCTGCATGACAGTGATTTCACAGTGTTTGGATTAACAGGAGATCAGTTGTGTTAAGCCAAACACTTCTAATTTCTTCCTAAATTGCAAAGAGAAGGCAGGCCTGCTGATTCGAGAAAAAAATTAAGGTTACATCAAACTTGTAGATTTCTAGATATAGACAGTTAAAAGTATACTGCAAGCACATCATAGTTCGAGCACCAGGTATGATGAAATGATGAAAGCAAGAAAGTTACTGGCTGGTCTAAGAAGTATCAAGGCTGGTGCATGAGTGTTGCTGTTTTTTTCTATGTAATATTAGATTAAAATTTGATGTTTAGTATTGACTGAAATGACAAAGTGCTGCCTGTTGATCTTTGTTTTTTTATCCTCAGAGTTGGGGTTGAATGTTAGTCAGAACCTGTCACATCTATCCCACCTATACCTTTCATCTGATATCACCCAAGTATAATACAGTCAATCATATAGATCCTGTGTGAGCTCTTCACTCTCACACTAAGTGATCTAAGCACTGTGACCTTTGCAAAAGATAAGCTTCCTTCGGTTGACTTGAAGAGTTTGGAATAACAGCCTCAACCATTAATTCATGGCATTGCTAACCATATGAGGGCTATGAGCCAAGGTTATTGACCTTTCACGCCTGTCACTAGTGATAGAAGGAGCCAGGCCCTGGAGGAAAATGAATTGTGCTTATTAAGGCACCAGGCTTTGAATCAAACCTAGAGGGCAACTTTATTCTTCAGTTTTCTTTTTTCATTTACTTTTTTTTTTAACACGCTTTGACCAATTGTCTTCAGCTAAAGTAGAAATTGAGAGCACATAGAGCTGGGAGTTACACTAAATCATAGCGCTCCCCTGAATGTGTCTGGCAGAGATCAGGATGTAATGTGCGAACTGCCTGAAGGATTAACACTTGGAGCACAAAACACATTACAGCAGCACATCTGAAACTGAGGTCATTATTATCAGATGAAGGGTTCTGTGAATTCAGAATCACTCATCAAACTTCTTACAAAGGCGATTTGAAGTGCCAGACAGACTTAGGACTTTAATTTCAATCACAAATCTTTTCATCTTTGTGGGTCTTTGCTTGTGATTTATTTGTTGCTGTAAGATAATGGAGGAAAGCCAAACAGGCAGAAAACCATTTGAATAAAAGGAAGCATGTAAAGAATGTTGTGTGGACAGAGAGCCATGGATAGAGAAGATTGAGCACGTTATTGCAGCTCTGTCCTCCCTCAGAGCTCCCAGTCTGTTAAACCTGGTGGGAGGCTTGCATTTATATTGGATCAACATGCTATGATGTTATTTTTCCAGCTCCACTAGTTGTGTTTATAATCATACCAGGTCCCTTATGGGGTTCAACTAAAACCATTTTTATTGACTCTGGAGAAGCTTATCTCTGCCTGATGCATTGTTTGCACATAGGAACACAATCACATCCCTGTGGAAATAAGCAATAGATAAAACCAGAGAAGTTGTACCATAAATGTGTTTTAGTTATTAGACAGTTTCCCCAGGGAAAGTCCAACGAGAGGACAATTTTAATATTGTACATTTGTTCTGTTCATTCATATACCTCTGATATTACAAGTGGGCTTCACTCTGGCACCATATAGCAGAAATAAAGACAGAATCGGTGATGCTACTTCAGCCATCCCCTGTAGTATTAATTTAGAGGAGCCTGTTGAATTTTTCAAGTGTTTGTTTATTTGTACTGACATAGCTGGTGGATGAGGTAAAGGGACTAATGCATGAGATTTTTTTTCCCAAATGCAGCTTATACTTGTGAATCACATGGGAAGCTTATTTGTGTTCTTAGTTATTGAAATGTACACTGTAAAATTGAAAAAAAAATATCTTATCATCCTTGCCTGTGGGTAACAGGGGGTGTATATGAGTGGGAATTTTTTATTTAGTTATTTATTTTTTGGACCAGAAAAGCTCTATATCACCAAGATTATTCCTCGAGCTGGAAAAGCGGACAAGTGGGGTGCCAGCAGAAAAACATCCACTTAGGGTATGATCGCACTGCAGCTAAATGTAGTTGTCGCTCTAAATTTGAAGTTCACGCACAGTTCAGTTACAAAAGGGAACGGCCACCAAGCTAACCACTAAAAGTGTTAGCTTGAATTTTTCAGTCTGTTTATGTGAATTTTACAGTATGTACTGAAAACACATTGGATGACATCATCAAATATATAGCCTTCCTCTGCCTTTGTAGACAGATACATTATAGAAAGAGCACTGAGAACATCCTTACATTTTTAGTCCACACTCTTCCTTCTCACTTGAGCTGCTCACAGTGTAGACCAGTTTGTGTGTAGGGGACCAAATGCTGCACTTTAGACTGAGCACTTCCCTTAAAGGTACTAAATTTGTCAGGAGCAAAAGCGCATAAAGTCCCACAGATCAAAATCACACCATTGGTTGTTTGAGCAATCAAACCAAGCTAAAAAAATACCACTATTTTTGGTCTGTCCTAATGTTGCTGTAGTTATGGCTGTTAGTAATGGATAAAAGGATTAATGCCATTAACCTGTTTATGCTCAACATGCTCTGCTGCGATGTGGTATGTAATTTAAAAATCTCTGTCAGTGGCAGATAGAGCTGTCAGTCAGAAACACACAGGAGGGGCGCTCTGGCTGACACCCATGGTCCATTAGTCATTAGCGTTTCAGTGGAATGAAAAAAGAAATCTCTGGAAAATGAGAAAATTATCCGTTTAGTCATCCATGGAACTGGACACTTTTTTATGGATAATAATGTTTGAGAAACATTATTGAAGTCATTTTAGTTAAGTCAACTGATAAATGATCCAATGAGTAGTGAACAAAGAAGTTTTTCTACTTGAACCCACCCTTAACAAAGGATGTTGTTGAAGACTTGCCAAGAACATAAACAAGCAGGTTGACATGGCATTATTACTTCAGTATTTAGTGTTTGCTTAAAGCAGCTGTCCTACCCCAACACACACACACAGCTTGTCTTGTAAAGGAGATCTTATTGGATAAATAGTGGAAAAACAACTGTGGTGAACCCATTTGTATGTTTTCCCTCTGTCCTACCAAGAATGTGTTCTCTAGGAGAACTAAGGTCAAAAGACACAAACAAGGCTTTGTTCTGCTTTTATCAGGCTTACTCTGTGCAGAGTGACTGTAGTGGGCAACACTAGTACACATTGTTCCTTTATACATCTGCTGAAAGATTGGCTAGTTGATTGAAAGCAAATATTTTATTCATGAGCTACATTGGCGTTTATTATTAATTTTATTTCATTTTGACTGCCAATATAGTCACACATGAATCGTCTCAATTTGAATGTGTGCATTTTGAAGTTTTTCATTAGACATGGAAAGAATCTGAACAGAAAAGACTGACGACATGTTGTGAGTTAGACTGGGTGAGGTCTGTGTCTTTGGAGCGATAGATATTTGATGATGCAAGATGCAGAACAATAAAAACCATTTCAGTTAGATTTCACAGTGTGAATATAGTACTTGCAAGCATGCAATGCTCTCACATTATGACCTCAGAATAAGGATGCCTCAATCTTACAGTTTCAGCATATGCTTATCATGGCCACAAGAAAACACAGTAGTTTAAAAAAATTATATTCCTCTTTAGAAGATCAAAAAACCTAGCACATAGCAAGCAAGTTATTCTGGTGTTGTCTTCTTTCACTAGTTTATAGAAGGTGAGAACAAGCCTTAGTGTGCCCTGCTGATACATTTGGCAATGCCAGAAAGAGCAACATTTTACATGAGACTCTGGATTATTTACAATACTGGTAATTTTGTTCTTCAGACTAAATATTTTTAGCACCAAAGCCAGTGCAACTGCGTTAATGAATACCCTGAGCGATGAGGTCAACAAACCACTACCTTATGACGATGATTCATACTACTTTTTGTGCAGGAACAGTGAGCTGTTGCTACCCTAATACTAACAACCAGAACACATTGGGCTGTAACAAGCAGTCAAAGGCGTGTGTGTGCACAGCACTAGGTTTTGGACGCAGCTGGATCAACATTATGTGAAACTTGACAATGCAGTGTCTAGTCCTCTTCGTAGTCTATCCTCTGATCTCTAGCCTTTATTTATTGCCCCGTCTGATGTGTGCTTGGAAAATGCAATTGCACCACATTGATTTGTGTCTGTTTGAAATAAAGCGGTCCAGACTCTAGGCACATGCATCACTGGTATATTTTTTTTTTCTTTTCACCCAATCCCTCTCTCATTCTCTCTTCTATTTCCACTCGTCTGACCCCTTTCTCTCCCTCTTCCACTTCTTGAAAAGCCATTCTCAGAGTACCACATAGTCGAGACAATAGTTCCATAGATGCTTATCATGCCTTCCACCCGACCACTGTGGGGTCTAAGCATGTGTACACAGGCAGCTGTGCGCCACTGCTAAACTTCCTTCTGTGTCGGATAAGTGGGGATTGGCATGTTCTCTGCCCGTCAGAGCGGGTTTCATCTGTTGAAAAATGCGACAGCTGGGCAGAGCTTTTCTTTCACTCCTCCCATATGTAAAAGACAGACAGAAATGAGACATAGAGAGACAGAATGAGGAGAGTGACATAAAGAGTGGGGTAACCACAGTTTCCTGACTGTGGCTTGGAGCAAAGCAAATGTTGGCACATGTGTTTTGTTTTAGCGCTAAAGTTTTTAGACTGGCCTAATGTATTAAAGATGTGTTTCAGACTCCCATTTTCTATATGCTGTAAACACTGAGTAGTAATGGGAGGAAGGGCATAAGAAGAGTAATTTATGTGTGGAGGAGAAGCCTGAGATGAGCCCTCCCTTTGGGATTAATGGGAGTCTCTGTCTCTGTTCACAGGAAATATGAAAGGCTCTTTGTTGGTAAAGGGCTTGCTGCTGCCAGCAAATAACTACCCCCTGTCATATCAAAATTCCCCCAACCTCTAAATTCATTGCCTCCTCTGCTGCTCATCCTTCACCCCTTTTTTCTATAAGCCTGTGTGTTTTCTGTCAAAGTCACTCATTTATGATTCTACGCTGTGCCTGCTGTACAGAGGCCCAGGAGACACTAGCTCACATTGTTAGTATTCGCTGTCACTTCTTGAGTTCCGGCCATTGGGTGAGCCGGGTAAGCAGGGACAGGGGGGTTGAACGCTGTACAGGTGGTGATTCATACTTTCACCTGTGATACCATGTTCAGCGTTTCCCCCTCCTGTTTTCTGTCTGTGTGCAAATCCAAGACTCGCTATCATATCAGGCAAGGAAGAGGAGGTTTGCTGTGGTTAATGTGTGACCGGTGGGCTGTGCTGGTGGTAAGGGGTTTATTTTTAGTGACGGTGCCGATGTGTGTTGGTCTGTGTGGTGGCTAAGCATACCTCCTTAGGCTACACTAAATAAAGAATGGCCTATCAGTGAGGGGAAATGACTGTTTGGCACTACACTGGCAGTGTGTCTTTCATCAGGTCACACATTGGTCTTCTCACACCTGCGGCTCAGGACAGGAGGGTGAAAGGCTGTTGGCAGGTGTTAATTGCTAAAAAAAAAAAAAAAAAAAAAAAG
>JAVQJX010022195.1:0-12991 GCA_036025115.1 Ambassis agassizii | reverse complement strand
CCCCCCCCCCCCCCCCCCCCCCCCCCCCCCCCCACAGATGAGCAGATGGAGCTTGCAAAGGAAAAGGACTGACTTGCAGGAGGAGGGTGCCCCTGGCCGGCCTTACACCACGGTCGAGTCTCGCTCCCGTCTATATTTAGCACAGGGACCACAGATTGTAACGAGCGCTCCGGGGCCTTGTGTTCAGACTGGCAAGAACTGCTGCCATCCGTCTCAGTGCCCGAGGTCAGGCACGATCTCTGCTCATGCCAGCACAAGGGAGGAGTGATGGGAGTGCACGCTCGCTTAACACATGTGCAGAGTTGATCACAATCTGTCTGAGCCTTCATAGCAGAGGTGGCAGGACACAAACCCTGGAAGCACCTGAATGAAAATACCATCACTGTACTTCATTTTGTTCTTCATTCCTCCTCGCTTTGAGCATTTGAAAAGGGCAGATCATCCCCTCTTCAAGATCTAAACAAAAAAATTACTTGTCTTGCTGGACAGGATTGACATTCAGTCCAAAATGTCAAAAGTAGCTCAAGCCATTTTCCACTCTTGCTGTTGATGTTTTAACCTTCCCTACCTCCCTCCCCACCTCCAGCACTGTTCGGGGGGTTGTCAGCGGTGAGTGATGAAGGACTGAGCTGTTTAGACAACGTGGTCTTCTGAAGGTGTGACAAGACACACATCAATCTTTCCTGAACTGCAGTTGCTTTAACGAGATTATCTACTCAATACCAGGCAATTTAATGCTCAAATACTTACACCCTGCAGGCTTTTTCTCCAAGAACAAGAGGCTGTGTGTGACAGCAGATAGTTCTTCTCTAACAGCTCCTGGAGTATGAATAAAAAAATACAACCATAACTATCTGTGTAACTTTGCTCAGTGACATTTTTGAATGTTGACATGCAGTCATACACTACCTCAGTCTGAAGCAGGTCCATGAGGACATAGTGACAGCTTGGAGGAAAAGCTGAGATCAAACATGGTTAGAAGAACATGTATCTTCACACAGACATGATGAAGTGGGTCTTGAACCTGCTGAGAAGAGAAGAAAATGGACTGTACATAGTTAGCAAAGATGGAAAGACAGATACAATGGTGTTAGAGAAACAACTGTTGCTGCATGTTAATCAGGAAAAAAGGCTTAGAAAACTATGCACAGTGGCATAGAAAGCATTCAAGAAAGCAGTCTGTCCTCAGGAGTGAACGTCGCAGCAAATGAAGCTTCAGATCAGACTGTGCAATACTCAGAGAAACCCAAGAGTTACATGTCAGAGCCTACAGGCCTCACTGAGCATGTTCAATGTTAATATCCATGGAAGCACAACTGAGGATCTGAACAATTGAACAATGTCCAATTTAGACCAAAGTGGACTTTTTTTGGTCTCAATGCTCACCACCATTTCAGGTGAAAAACAAATAGCATTTCAGCAGAAACTCACACACACTGTGGAGGACGGCAGTGGTAGGCTGATGATTTGGGCTTGTTTTGCAGCCACTTGACCTGGGCACCTTGCAGTCAACCATGAACTTCTTTGTCTACCAAAGCATTCCAGAAAATGTGAGGCCATCTGTCATAAAATTCTAACTTTTGAACACGGTCTATCTTTTAAGAGGGAACCTGCTGTGCTGTTCTTTGTCATCAGCTTTCAGGATTACCTAAACTTTTCAGCACTGATTCAAAAGACAAGGACAGCATTTAATGTAATGACATCTGTCTTCTTGAATCCTCTCTGTAGCATTTCTTCTTTTTTTAATGCAGCCACATGACCCTAACCTTTGTCTCTTCCATCGCTGCCTCCAACCATCCCTCAACCTGTCCATGAGTCAGCGCCCACACAGCAACCCAAACAGACACACCAATCCATCAGCAAAGGTCCAACTTAGTCTGGACCCACAGAAGTGTTACACTAAACACTTACACATCAATTACGTCCATCAGATTTAACATCATCATCAACATTGTTGGAAAGCCCAATTTTTTTTATTTAGAAATACACCAGATAAAACATCCAACATCCTTTGCTTCATATTCTACAAAAACAATGACAATTTGTACATACAAAAAAAAACAAAAGAAGGACATAAGAATCATCTGCAATGTTTGACAAAACAGCTGCTCTGTAAAAGAGCAAAACATATTTTCATGGTTTTAAATGCGGTTTCCACTGGAAAGTGGGAAAACAAGCCAAAAAAATAGGATCGAGAATGATGAACGTGTAACCTGGATCTATGATTTTCTTATTGTGGAAAGATTACACACCACATAGTCTTTAAAAAAATAATTATTTTACAGACTAGAGGAGGTGGATACAGTTGTGGTCTGCAGTGAATGTTGCCTTCTCACATGGGATAGTTGAGCATCACGTCTTGTTTGGCCAGCTCCAACAACATAGGATCGTCGAAGAACTTGCTGATACTCACATCCTCGCTCAAACCCTGCAGAGCAAAACAAAATACTGGTCATAAAAAAACAAACAAGAAAACCTACAAAACAAAAGTTAAATGTAGAATAAAAGGCTCACCTTGCGCCTTCGTGTCTTGATCATGAATTCTCTGGCCAGGTGTGGAGCCGGCTGAGGTTCTAGAGGCCTGATCACAATGCTCTTATCCAGGGGATCACCAGGCACAATCTGAGAGGGAGAGGATGACAGGAAAAACAGAGATGGAACAAATGGCAGCCGTGCACACTCACAGACAAACTGACAACATAAAGCACATCAAATTTTACGCGTTAACAAGCTGAGTGGACACTTCTGATAGTGGCCTCACCCTTTCATTAAATATCTGATTCAGCGGCAAGTCTGTCGTGTTATTACTGAGTCAGGAGCGCGTCCATCAACATGATGGAAAAAGCAGAGTGCAAAGACTGTGACCCCTTCAGTCTGTGACCAACAATGCAGTCGGAGCAGGTTGAGTTAGAAGAATTAAGTGTTCACAGGCTTTTAAAATGATTCACTTAAGGAGCTCAGAGCATGACCTTCAAGGATATAGTGCAGAAGGCTGGTTAGGAATCTGAAATAAGTGGGACAGAGTGAGACTTTCCCAGCCGCAGGGAGAGATCAAACTGAAGGAAAAGGGAAAAAATAATCAATAGAGTGGCTGAAGCTCAATCAACAGATGGATGAGAGCCGCTAACAGTAACTCAACACTGTGCTGTTAGCATGCCAATACTGCGGGTACAAACTCAAACTAATGAGGCACAATGGACTCTATAGAGTTTAATAGGGCAAACAAGTGAGTTCAGGGACTTGTGTGTTATTCTTATTTTCTAGGGCAGCTGAATCGATACGTGAAGGCAGGAATGATTTCTGTCAAACAGCAGAAAAGAGTGGAGATTCACATAGACTGTAGCAGGTGCTGATACCGTTGCTGCTCTTTAGTATAATTTGAGGATGTATGGTCATGGTATTGGAACAGCATGCTGGGGGAGTCTTCAGGGGAGAGGGGTATATTTTGCAGACGATGTAAAGCCAAGCAATGGAAATAAATCCAACTGGGCCACATGGTGACGGGGTGTTAAAACTGAATGATGCATTTCTGCTGATGTTTACAAAAATTATGTATCATCCCAAGGGAAATCTCACTTAGCACCTTGTTGTGTATAAAAACAGACAATTCACAAACTGAGGTTCAAAAACAATCCATGACACAAACCCATGTTAAAACTGAAAACTGAAGAAGCTTCACTTCCACTGTTTTGTTTCAATCCATATCTTTAATTTATTTTTTATGTTCCCCAAAAACTACAGCTATAACATCTTTTCTTCCAGTGTTTGCAGAGGCATGTAAATAAATAATGTGTGTGTGGATTTACTGACTAAATATTTTAAACCTTCTTTCCAGATTGGTGGTGAAGTATTAATCTACTCTAAGTGGAGCTAATTTTCACTGACACAGCTCCGCAGAGTGCAGACACAAACACATGTCAGACATGGCAGACAGAGACAGGGGCAGCCACATTACACTTAAAACATAATGACTCGACACTCCACTCCACTCCGCATCAAAAGCAGTTTAGCAGGAGTGGCAGATATGTGCACGTGGCTGGTCACTCACTGTTTTATGTGTGTCAGAGTGTGGGTGACAGGAGGACACAAATCTTCATTTTAGTCCACAAATATGAATGACACAAGAAGATCTTTCTTAGATTTCCAAGGCCACTTTATATGTTTTTGTGTTTTTCCATCTCTGGGTTTTTTATTGATTACACTGCCATAAAGTCAGAGGAAAGGCACACGTGTGTGTGTAAATCTTACCTGCCAGTGGTGGAAGACAGACAGAGCAAAGGCCTGACCCTGCGTGTGCGTGCGAAGGTCTGTCTCAAAGCCAAAGGAGTCGATGGCTGGGATGAAAGCCTTGATTGTGTAGAGAGGAGAGCCTGGAATAGGTGCGTCCTGGGTGACATGACCTCTGATAGATGACAAACACAAGACCAATTTTCAATAAGAAATTTACTGTGACATCTGCATAACCGTTATTATAAAGTAATTTGACAAACCTTCTGCGAGCCAGTACTGTGTACACGGCTGATACACAATCAGCTGGAGCTTGAACCTCAACAAAGTAATATGGCTCCATCAACCTTGGAGTAGCCTGGAACACAATGGAGACCATTTATTACTGCCCTGGTGAAACAATATGGCAATCTCATGTATAGCTGAACCATGGATTTATGATAAAAGCAGAGCAGAAGCCAAAATCGTGAAAGAGGAGCATTATCACTCTGCAATTAAAAATGATGCATGTCAGCAAAATTCCAAACTGTAATCAAGATAATGGAACATTAAAGAAAGTGCGGATGAAAGGGAAGTCTAGAGGCTGACGAGCAGAAGAATGGGGCTGGGGAGAGTGATCTCACCATGAGAAAAGCAGAGTACACCACTCTCCTGGCTGTGGGGATGACCTGGCCTCCTCCTCGGTGGAGCGGCTCCTGAGCGATGACGGCATCCAGGATCTTAAACTTGACATTCCTGATGGCTGAGGGGAGCAATAAGACTCCGTTATGGTAATGCAACTGTGATGAGGGAAAAATCCATTTTCCTTGAGCACACCGTATCATGTCCACAAGGCCAAACACATTGGTGACAGGAAATCCTAATGGTGGATTCAATCCAAAAGGTGTATTTTATGAGTAACAGGTTTCAGGGTGGAAAGAGACTTACGCTCATCACACAGAGGTCCTTCCCTGGTTCCCCACTGGAAACCCTGTACGATGCTGTCTTTGACTGAACCAAGCAGTGCCTTGTCCACCTACAGACAAAAGACTTAGTTGGTGGACTGTGCAACTGTCTGTGGCGATTAATTCATTCTCTTTGAAAACCATAGTTTTTTAAAATGATGGATCCAATTTAGTCAAAACCCACCTCAGATGGCAGCGTGTCATCTACAAGAATGTTTGGTCCTGTGGTGTCCGGTCCAAAGGCCCAGATGGACCTAGCAGCTAGCAGATCCCAGTCGTACTTTGTCTGGAAAAACTCTCCCAGCTTCTTCCTGTCATGAAGAAACAGATCATCCACACTATGTCAAGTAGAACATTAAGGAGATTGGGTGATTGTGTGGGTGAAGGGGTTAATGGATGAGGAAGAGTATGACGAAGGTTTAGTATAATTGTGTGTGAAGTATGTCACTCTTCTGGCATTGCTACTATAAAGCTGGCACCGCTGGGTCCAGATGGCCTCACAGATGACTCGAGCACTGACAGGAAGAGCCTCTCGAGCTGAACACACGCTCATGCATGCTCTTTGTGTCAGAGGCACTGGGAAATTTATGCATGCTTTTAGTGCATGATTCAATTACTGAGAGTGAACTGATCGATAAACCAAGAAGGACTGTTTTAATAAGGACTTTTCACAGTGCGCACTGTGGGGCTGTCCTGTACCCATCTGAAATATTTAAATGCAGAAATCTATTCAGTTTTGTTTTTTTAATCAGTAATTATTCTCTGATATTTTGCATTTCTTACACCCACTACAACTACAAATCAGTAAAAAAAATGCACAAGTTTTAACAATTGGTCTCAATGCAGGTCATTCAACTTATCTTTACGCACTGCATTTTTTAACAGTTTCCATACTCCTCTCCATGCTGCAGAACACCATGCATACCTTATGGAATGCTCATCAGTGTGCACATTTGGACTAATCATGAATAAAACAAAATCTAAATATACACCCATGAATTCAAGAGCAACATCATAAAACCAATCACTTTACTTTTAAACGGGTTTTCCGGCCCTAGGCATTTATATATTCCTGTACCTTATTCAATCAGCATTTAATTAAAGAAGCAATCATCATCTTCAAATGTCTGCTCATTTATCCCTGCTAAAATATAAATGAGAATGAATGATTTGTCAAAATGGCAATGAACTGAATTATGGAGAAATTAATAAGCCTTGTGCTTTTCCAGAGTGATATCTACTGGCATGTCCTACATGAAAAGCACATTAAATCACTTCAGTTAATGAAGAGGTCCCTTCTTAATGTGTGTGTGTAATGGTAGCAGCTTTAACATCATACCTGTTCCATGTGATCTGCACCACTTCGTTCTCTATGTCCTCAGCCAGCCCCTTCTCCAAGGGCTCAGCAATCATGGTAATCTTATTCCTGTCAATCACATCACACAGCTGTCAATCACTCGTTGTGCAGTGGGAAGACACTCAGCCAGAGGGGAGGACTGATTTAAACACAGATTCCAAACAGCGCACAAATGTATCCCTTCAACCCAAAACGCTACAGACACACAGTCTAAATAGTGTTAAATAAGCATCTTCAAGACAAATAAACAGAGCTGTGTGATATTAATAATCTACGACAGTAAGACTTCACAGAGGTTGCCCTAATGTCATTGTATGTTTAATAAAGGTCTAAAAATATTGGATTTAATACACACTTCTTGTTGGGTGTCTCAGCGAAGCACTTGAGAGATGATGTCTCCACAACTGTCTCACAGAAAGTCACAACTGGGTCAGCAACCTGTGAGTAAACATAAACAACATTACACAAAGTAACGACCGTGCTCCTGAGTGTTTCAAATGTTGATGATTTACAATCCTTGATTCTTATCACCCTAGATGTTTTTTGCAAGGACTATAGCCAGAGTTCTACCACACCAATAAAAAATCAGTGAGAAAAATTACTTTAATGTCGATCTCAGAGTACATCTTGCGCAAGTCGTGCATGACGCAATCAAGGTAGAGCTCTCCTGTCCCCAGGATTACATGCTCTCCAGATTCCTCCACCTGAAACACAATGAATTAAATTAAAAGTTATTTTTCTGCCACTGAAATCACTTCCGAGTTATTGTACTGATAAAACACACAGTTGTAGTGCTGTACCTTTGTGGTGAGAGAGGGGTAGCTCTTGTTGACTTTCCTCAGTCCATCCAACATTTTGGGCAGCTCTGATGGGTTGACCGGCTCCACTGCAATCTTGATAACTGATGCTGTGTTGAATTTCAGTGGTCTGAAAATCTGAGCCTGTCAGAAGGAATTAAAAATGTACACTTTTACTCATTTGGTGAGGTATTTGAGAAAGATCGCAAACTTATGTTCCCATTTGTCTCTCACCTCTTCATTCCCTCTGGGCTCTGTTATTGTGGCGGTCTTGACAATTGGCTGATCACAACCCTCAATTAGAACCCAGTTACCAGCAGGAACTCGATTTACTTCAATTTGGTACCTATGGAAGGTGAAAAGTGTGATTTTAATGAGAAATAATTAATTGATTCCACGAACATTACAAAGGCATACACAAAAAATATACCTGGCAACAGAAATCCAGAGCCGGCCCACAGTGCAGATCTGTGAGTCCTCCTCATCTTCAAGTGTGTAGTTCTCTCCTAAAACTTTGACAGGCTGACCAGCCTGAATGGTTCCACTCAGCACTCTGCCAAATGCATGGAATTGAACTCCATCCTCTGTGCTGTACATTTTAGTGGTGTGGCACATCAGAGGACCCTGAGAGACATGATGGAAGCAGACAGGAATGTCTTAAAATCTAACAGACATAATTTACCAGCTTGTTTATTTCTAGCAATTAACTTGTAATAGCTGCAGAAAGAACTTTATTGATTTCCACTACAAATAGACTGCAGGTAACTGGTGTATCTTCCCACTACTCAATAAAGTGGACGTTCCATTATACTCACATCGGGATCACACTCTGCCATGGCCTCCCCTAAGTCAGAGTCCAGACCTCCAGTGTAGGTGTGCTCTATCTTAGTCCTGGCACCCTCTTGTGGTGAGGGAATGTGCTGCACACACATGTCCACAAGGCCTACAACGAAATCATCAAAAGGTCAATACTACCACACCAAATATCATTCACATAACTCACATTTTCTAAAGCGTGACCACATATACCAAATAAGATCACAAGTAGTCAAATAACACAGATGCAGCCCACTGTCTCAGCAGCAATAGTTTGCAAATGCAAATAAATTAAAAACTACTACTACAAAAGACAATAAGAAATTGTCTTTAACATTAAAGCTATACCTGTGAACTCCCCAAAGAAGCGGTTGCAGACCAGCCTCAGCAGTGGTCTGATGTTGAGTTTCAGTTCCTCCTTAGTCAGATGGATACCCAGCTCATCCAAAACTCGGGGGAGAGATGTGTCCACATCTCCAACCACCTACACAGAAAGAGGATTTTGCACGGATTACACACTGAGCTTGCAAATTCAACCAGAGCCTTCAGGAGGCAGAGGGCATTGAGCTGCATACATTAAGCAAAAAATCAAAGATGAACCTGTGAGAGGATCTTGTAGAGAGGCTCCAGGACAAATTCCACAAAGCTGCGCTGAGAGTTACTACTTGGAGCTTTCTTTGTGAACTTGCGACTGAACAAAGAAGAAGGAAAAAAAGACATTTAAGGAAAAACAGGCCTTCACAACCACTGAAGTTGACATCTGCTACTCACGTTTTAGGGTTGAAATAAATATCTCCCCAAAGCCTCTTGGAAAACTCATTGTAGTTGATATCACCTACAAACATAGAAACTGAAGTAAGTTAATGTTGTACACTTTGCATAAGATGAGATTGGTAGTCACATCTCACCATAGGTATCCGAGTAGATCTTTGCAAAGGACCCCAGGGTGAAGCAGATGCTGTACTGAGGGCTGGCAAAGCACACATTTCCAAGGAGAGGAGACACCACCAAGTTTTCATCTGTGGAATATGTGCTAAAAATGGAAGAGGAGAATCACCAATCTAAGCATTGTGCATGTGCAGTTCTTTACTAACAGGAGATACTCACTATGTCAGTGAGTGACAATAAGAGACACAAGAGACATGTTTTTTAAAAAAGAGATTTAAAGAAGAAATTAAGTGACCAATATCACATGAAGCAATACTCCGTGACCTCCAGTTATTACCTGAGCAAACCGTTCACCTCATCCACAATGTGGCGAAGTTTATAATAAGCATCTGTAGGTGGCAGTTTGAGTTCCAAAATGAGCCGATCCACCTTGTTGATACAGATCGTGATGGCCATCCGCTCCTGAACTGCGTGTTTGATCAGACGCTCGGTGTTCAGCATCACCTAGGCAGAGAGACACAAGGGTTACATGGATATTTAAAGGACATATTTTGTGTGTGTGTATACAGGTAGAACAGCTAAAAGACGATGACTCACTCCCTCTGCTGCATCTATGAAAAGGACAACACCATCTGAGATCCGGATGCTGGATGTGACCTCATCAGAAAAGTTCACATGACCTTTAAAGGGACAAATAAAATTTTGCTTTACTTAGAAATAGTTTTTTTTTTAAGTTTGATAATGTCTGTGAAGGTTCTCAGTCACCAATAAAGGTTCTTAGTCATCCAGGCCATCCAGGCCTTTGAATAAGTTTGATAATGTTCTCTAGAACCAACTTTAAACATTATGCCCTCAACAAACAAAATACCTGGTGTATCCATGATGTTGAAAAGGTATGACTTTCCCCTGGAGTCAGGCAGGACCATGGTGACTGGAGTGCTTTTGATGCCAACTCCTCTCTGTATAAAAATAGACAGACAAAACCAAGAAAAATATAGTTATGTGATTTTCTGGCAACAGGGTCCACATGCTCTCGTAAAACAACTAGTCAGATTTGGCAAATTGAAATTTACTAAGTCTAGTTTTCAGCTATGTTTCAAGCCACACCACTCACCTCCTGTTCTGTGAAGAGGATGTCTGTGTACCGGAGCTGAAAAGGACAAAAATAATGTTAGTGTCTATAGTTACATATAGAACTGATGTGCAAGAAATTTCAAAATATTATATGGAACACTCACATCCAGATCATCTCTCTTCCTGATTTCAGGGTGTGTCTGTTCAATCAGGCAATCTACAAAGCAGGTCTAAGGAAAACACATTCATTACATCCCTGGGGCACAGATAAGTAGAGTGTAGTCATGTATGCTCCAAGAGCCCTGATGAGGAATACACAGCTAAAACAAACAGACAGAATCAGTCACAATGCAGTTTCTGACCTTGCCATGGTGAAGGTGACCGCAGAGAGTGACGTTACGAATCAGCTCTGGACTATCCATAAGATCTGCAAGAAATCTGGCAAAAAACAATGATAACTTAATAACAGATATAAACCCACAAATTCTATGTTGCATTTATGAGCAACAGAAATGGAAACTTCACACTAAAACAAAAATTCTGGAAATGAAGCGGAAAATGATAGACACTCACTCCATATCGTAAACAGTGGCAGGTAATTCCTGTTCCATCAGGGTGAACTGCTTGCTTTTCACAGGCTTGATGATGGGCTCTAGAGGAAGTAGAAATATTTATTATTATACATTATTGAAACATTATCCTACATTACATATCTAATGTGTTTTTTTTTTAACCTGTAAGAGGTTGTGTGTCTTCCTCTTGCACAATAGTTTCCACCTCTGGCCCATAAACCTCTTCTGCTGTTGGATAGTACTTCTTGTCCTCATGCAGGACCACCTCCATGCCTGGGACATCGTCATCAGCATCTGCAGGCTCATCATCATCATCATCTTCACCCTGCACAAGGAACGCACCATGACATCAGTGCACACAGACTGCAGAAACAAACTAAAGCATTATCTGGTGGTAATTACTGGCCATATTTTGAAAGGTACCTCATCAACATCTCGGTCCTCTGCCTCTAAGTCATCTTCATCATCATCAGAGTCCAGTTCTGGGCCAATGTAATTACCAAACTCATCATACAGATCAGCCTCCATCTCGTAGAGAACTGAATGAGGGGTCATATAACAGTAGTTATCAGACACTAGTCTTTTGAGTATACAGTGAGTGTATGTACAGCCAAATTTATCACACAATATTTTAAAATAATTCTAAATTTACATTGTATGTTATTCCTTTCTCTAATATGGAGAAACGTGTTTTCATGTTTCACAGTTCCTTGTAGCTAGTACAAGTGTTATACGCCATTATTATAAATCGTGACCACATCTACAACTGCAGTTCTGGGGGGGCTTTTTAGATTATTGGTGACCGTTAACATACATTACCCTGTAACACGGCCGTATGGATAAATTCCAAGTACCTCCATACATACATAGTATATACTTCAGGTTGGATATGCAGTAACCTTAAATATACTTTATCTAGAAAAAAACACAAAAGGTGGCCAAAATGTGTCTTTAGTGTTCCTACACAAGTCTTATTGTGTTAGCAAATTTACCAGTTAGCCTAGCATGCTAACCGGTTACCGTCAAAAAAATGAATGGCTTGTAAGCGACGTTCTAGCTACGTTTAGCTAACAACAATTTCATGCACAGCCCTGTAACTTCCAGCTTGCAAAAAATACTCACCTGTATCTTGTTGTAATGCCTTTAGTAAATAAAAATTTCTAAACAAGACAAAAGTTGGCAATGTATTCAGAGGATAAATATTTTTTCAAACACCGCCATGCGCACGCGACGATACTTCCGGTTTTCTTCCTCTATAGTTTGAGCTGAAGGCGATTTCGTCAATGACTCTTTACCGCCCCCATTTGAGGCTCCAGACACACTACATCTCATCAAAAGCACAGAATGAACGTTTTTTTTTTTTTTTTTTTTGGTCATGAGAATGAGTACAATATGCATTTTAAACATATTTTGAATACGCTGCCAAAAAACAAACAAACAAATAATCAATAAGGTAAATATCATGCGAATTTAGTCGTCATTAGGGTGGCTTGGTATGTATGTTCGATTTGTCATCAGTAGGGGGCATTGGTCACTCGTGACTAGACACTCAATATTTGTGGAATGAAATGACATTTATTGCTTCACAGAATAATTTTAACAGAGAAGTAAAAAGTACCAGAGACCCACTTAACTAAAAGTACAGATATTCTACCAAAAAAACAACTTGAGTAGAGGTCTTAATAATTTAATACTCAAGTAGAAGTATTAGGCCATATTCAATATTTTTCTATTTAAGTATTGAAAGTAGTCTGCACTCTTTAAAATGTACACAAGTATGGAAAATAAAAGTACAATATGAAGTTTTAATAAGTAACGAGTAACGTAAATGCTGCTCAATCTCTTTAGTTTATAAAGAAAACAGTCCAAAGTGTCCATTTAGTTCAGTGGTTCTGTCTGCAGCAAACAGAGTAAAGTGAGGCAGCTTGATGAGCCAATGAGAAACCAGTTCCACCAAACCTGCTTGTAGTCAGCTGAGGGGCCGCACTGCTCTGACACTGATACTGCTGGTTGAAGGTTTGTCACTTGTTCACAACAGTGTGTCAGCCTGAACACAACTTAATGCCACAAATCAAACATGAATAGGCTATAGAGACATAGAGATGGATTCTCAGTCTCTTTACTTATAACTTAAGCATTGGAGTAAAATAAGACATACTACAACAATTATATTTCTATTTAAAAAATGTTTCCTGTTTGTCTGTGCACAGAGTAACAAGTAAGGGCACTGCTCATAAAAAGATGTATCTGTGAGTAAAAGTATTCAAGTCATCAAAAATATGTAGTGAAGTAAACGTAGAAGTAGGAGAAAAAAAT
>JAVQJX010022083.1:0-11480 GCA_036025115.1 Ambassis agassizii | reverse complement strand
CAGTCTACAGATATTTATTTTCAAAACAGATGAGTATCTGACCAGCCTTAGTGTCCAACAATATAAAATAAGATTCTAAAGAACAGGACTACACCTTTATTTTAACCTTTTTATGAGATGTGTGGTCCATAATGTAAGAAAAACATAAGAAAAACCAGTCATTGTTTTCTCCTTACATTATCCGTAATTCACCATCTAAATCTGCTCTTTCATGTTATTAACTGAGGATTATTCATTAATGTAATGGGTTGTTCCCTTTGTCTGGATTATAATCATGTTAATCTGACTTTCCTCTATGAGACTCAAATATGTTCCTCTCTTTGGTTGTTCCTACTTTGTTCGGATTGTTGCAATGCTGCACAACCAATAACTTTCCCCTGTATACTCTACTCATCAGACATTTATATAATCTTTGACATAATGATGGGTCCTGTGCATAAACTGTCAATATATACACTATGTGATCCCAGATAGATCGTTCAGAAGGTGCCGAGGTACAGCAGACCTGCAACAGATGTGAGAATTAGTACATCATCATAGGATTTGACAGACATTACAGAAATTAAACAAATGGCTTTAAATGATGGATTCTGTCAGCTTTCGTGTAATTTATGAGACCATGTAGTCTAAATCTATTATCTAATACAGATGCTGTTACGGCCCCAGGCCTTTTTAGTAGTTTCTGGTTTTTGTTCTGTTTCCTCCCTTCTTTCTCCTCGTTTGGACCCGTTCCCTCAGCGCCGGCGCCATGACGACAGTGTCCGTGGCACCTGATGGTTGGCTTGCCTGAAGATCATTGGACCAATCAGCAGGAGGCCCATAGATATTTAAAGATGACCACATTCCTTCAGGGGCGGCTATATTGCTGTATGCAATCCTCCCCATGTGCCTCTCATTTGTGTTGACTGTATTGTGTGTATTTCGTTGCAGTCAATTGCAAATTTGTTTTCTATTGCTATGCCTTTTGTTTCTGTGGTGACCTTCCCACAGTGGTATGAGAAAGTCTATCTGTTAGGTAGTTACAACGTATGATTTGTTAATTATTTGATTTTGTTATTCTGTTGTTTGTTTCTCTTCGCTTTGTCAATTAAATAACTTACCTAACCAATTCCATCTGGTTATGTTACTTCCTTTTTTCCTAGCTGAGCCAGGTCGTTAATAGATGCCTCCACAGTTATGCAGTTTCATTGGCTAACTGTGGATGTTGAAATAATTTTATACAAAACATCGATAACAGTGACTGCCTCTCTTGAAAAGTGATGAAGTTTGAGTGATGCAGCATTTTCGAGTCTTTAGACTAAACCTCGTCACAAACGCTGAATGCATGAGAGCTAATTTACATTAAGTTTGTAATATCGCCATTCAGTCTATTTTCAGCCAGCCATCTGTGTTATTTCATGCTGTGTGACTCGTTACTGCTTTCTTGATATAACCCTAACCATTTGTTAGGGTATCACTTTATGGCATGGATTGATGCACGGTACTGGCACACAGATGTGCCATCTCTGTGCAATTTTTTGTAACATCCAGTTCCAAGCCTTTTGAAGAACCACACAAAACAAAGTTATGTTATAAATTATTATAATATATTTTAGTATCGGTATATTTATAGATTTCCAGCTGAAAGGAAATGAGAAGAGCGTCAGATTCAAAATGACGTGTAGCAAAGGGTACCAGCTGTATCTGTCACAGGACACTGTGATCGCACAGCGGAGTCCTGACCCCCTGCACCACATGAAGTACAGACACTGACATAAAGAACCGTACAGTACTTTCTTTTCCAGGCACATCATGTATCAGCAGCTCATGTTGCCGTACAAAGAGTTCTTAGAATTTTTACTAAAGAAGCAAAATTATCTGATACACAGGTCGGATAAAAGGTGTCTCTCAAAGTCAAGGAGACTTCAAGGAGAATGCTTAATTAACAAATGTATATTATAAAAGTGTGCTATACATTAAGATACCACTGGTGTTGTTTTCTTGTAGCTGTTGTGTACCATATTTGTGTTTCAAGGACAGTTTCAGAAGGAGAACACATCCTTGGAAGAATTTGAAGTTTCTCCATACCTTGGATAGGTATTCACCTATCTGACGCCAACAGACTGAACAAACTGATCAGGAATGCTGGCTCTGTCATTGGCTGCAGACAGGACACTTTTGAAGCAGTGGTGGAGAGGAGGACTCTGAACAAACTGTTATCTATCCTGGATAACCCGGACCGCCCTCTCCACCCTGTACTGGACAAACAGCGGAGCTCCTTTTCCAAGAGGCTCAGACAGCTTCGCTGTCTCAAGGACCGCTACAGGAAATCTTTCCTGCCACAAGCAATAAAACTCATCATCAGTGTGTCAGAGATGATGTAACGGGTTAATTTGGTACGTTACTGGTTTATTTTGCACAGATAACTTTTGCACTGGTCAATTTTGCACAGATTTGCTCAAATTTACACACCACACTTCTGATTATTGCACTGGACGATTCAAACTTCATATTGTATACTGTATATAGCTTAATTCCTTGTATAATTTTTTTTTGTAGATATTTTTAATCTGCTTTACACTGTTCTATTCTTTGTTATCTTATAGGCATACCCGCCAAATGACTGTACTGCTGTAACACCTAAATTTCCCAATTTGGGATTAATAAAGTACTTCTATTCTATTCTATTCTATTCTATAGGTATGCGCCACATTAAATAAGCGACAAGGAAAGGTACATTTTTGTTTTTTGATTGGGCCGAAACACCCCAAATTAAATCAAAAACTCAAGCTTGAAGAATAAGCAAGTGGCTACAGCTGTACTCTACCTCTAATGGTGGAAGCAGTCATATCTAATGCTATTTTTGCTGGATGTTATCAGTGCGCATTCTCCTGGCAGTGTGTCTTACCCATCTTTTCTGCCTTTCCCTGGTGCTCTGATGTGCTTGTAGTGCTGATAAGCAGAGGTGTTAGACGCTTTCTGCTCAGGGTAATCTGTTGAGAATGAAGCTGCTGCTTTTTCTGTGCCAACCAGGGGCACATGGGGAGGATGATGGAAGAGAAGTTGTTAGAGAGACAAATAGCAGCCAACTCTATTTGGATTCTCTCCTCTCACAGGGCAGTGGGGTGTTGAGGGACTTGAGGTCCCGTGCATTCAGGGTTAGCAACAGTGCATTTCATTCAATTTCATCAGTTTCCTTAACCTGACAAATTTTACTTGTATGAGCTGAAGGTCTGCACAATGTTGCACCACTTGTCTCTGACTGCTTCCAAACCTAGTTTTTGGATTTTTTTTATGTGAAAGTCAGACATGTTTACCTTCTGAGTACAGTACTGTTTTCTAATCGTCATATGTAGTCTGTAAGCTTTGATGTTTTGATATTTTCCTAGGAAAGTTGAGCTTTATATTTACTTCTAGACAATTCACTGAATAACAATTGCAACATGGCAAAGTTTAGATGAAACGATTCCTAAAATTTCACAGCAACTATGATAAATGAGGTTGAGAGAGAGCAAAGAAGTGAGGTGCCCCTCACTGGAGGTTTCCGTGCCAGCCAATCAATTGATATCTGTTGTTTTTGTCTTCTTGTTGTACAAGCATCAATATATCTGGGAACCTGCACTTAACTCTCAAAATTGTGTGCAAAATGCACGGAGTGAATCACTTCAGCTTGTTGTTATAATTAGAGTAATTTCATGCATTGAATACTTGATTGGCAGGTGGAAAATTGTTTTTCTCTTGTGACAAGACAGTAAGAAAAGACAGTAACTGTGAAATGGGTGGGATTTCCAGTCCTGACTGTTTATTCAAGATTACAATCAATAAAAATGAATTTTAAAAGATTTTGTATAAAATGCAAAGAAAATATGTAGTGAAGTAAAAGTAAAAGTAGGAGAAAAAAAATCCTCCAATAATATTGTTTTCCATATGTTATATGCCAACATATCTATGGGTGAAGAATGTGGCTCTGAAAACAAAGCAACAGTGAAGTGGATGACAAAGACAGACAGAATGGGAGACTTGGAGAGAGAAAAGAAGCCAGTCAGCCTGTGCTGGCAGTGATAAAGGGTAATGAGTTATAGCATTCACAGGTACACAGTGCTCACATATATCACAGCTCCATCAGCTCTGTCTGATTCGTGACAGAATATTACAGCTTGATCTCACTTAAAATATCTACTCTGTAGTGGCAATGGCTGTGATTGTGTGTGGACGCACCAAGCATTAGAGTTTGCTCTTTTTTTGGATTCCATGAAGACTCATTAGCGTGGCCAAGTGAAGGGTAGAGTAACTGATTGGTCAGTGAGCGAGGGAACAGGAGAAATAAAGGGGGAGAGATACTGCTGAGGAAAAGTGGCTTCTCCTCACATCACCGTCTCTGAACAAGGCTGGCAGACTCTGTTAATGAATTGGACTGTCCCATGCTAATGAATGGAGTCAGGAGATGGGCAAAAGGAAATGAAGGGAGTAGGGGGATGTCAAACTGCATGAACAATGAAGTAGCTCATATCAGGGCCTATATTACAGAGGCCTATTAGTCCGCCTGTCTCTGTTGGCAATGGGCATAATGAGGTACTCTCCAAAGACCAGATTGATGCCTACTCTAACTCTCACATTCCAAGAATGAGGAGCAAGCAAATTGTAAAGTTTAACATTAGGTTGTTATGCACCATTCAAACTAAAGATATTACTTTTTTTAACCTTTCTTATAACATTTTCCTTTTACACTAGTATTTATATCAATGTCAGTTTTGGTTGCACATACTGACACCCTGAGCAGAGTGACAATGGACATCACCTGCCACTAAAAGTGCTTCCCTCCCAAGATAAGAGTGAGGAAGAAAGCCTGACCTTAATGAAAATAAGTGTCATTCCATCATTCAGATTATTCATTCCAGCTTGCCTTTCCAATGACAAACTCACCAGGTAATTACTACCTTGAGTCCTCTCTGCACCCACTGAAGTGTTCTAATTTTACCCGTCAAAGTGGATTTTTTTTTCTGTTCTTGCTTAGTTGCATAAAGGTGTGACCTTGTACAGCCTACAGCCCTTTTGTTTTTGTCCAGATTTTTCTGTTGAAATAATATATATATATATATATTCAAACACCCTATAAAAGGCACAATTACTTACAACAAACTGTCAAGTATTTATTTGTTTTTATTACATAAAGTGACTCCTACTAAAACCAATCACGTTTAGCTTTTTTTTTGGAAAATAATGAAACTTTGAGTGAGGCAAACAGCCAGTCCATCCTCACTAGAAAATCTTTGTATGAGAGCCATTTTCAGGCCTTTAATACGTCAAGTGTTCATACTTATCATGACATCTCATGGGGTTAATATGTCCATATGTATCGTAACTGAAACGTAACTTTGTGTCATATCTAGCAGGTGGACTATCGAACCATTTTCTCATGAGGACGTGTTGCAAACAGCACTTCTTCAGACTCAGGGAAAAGCTAAAGCAGTGGAGCAATTTCCAGGTATCAAGTCTTGTATCACGCTTCAAAAGAGATATTGATTTATTAGATAGAATAAGTGCTATAAGTCTGTACACCAGCTGCATCTCCAAGGCAATTATATCCCACCTCTATAAGAAATGCTGGGACGCCACAGTTAGTATGTTCAGGAGTTTGTCAAAGGTGAAGATGTTTGGAGAACAAATGCACAATAGATTAATGGCAAAAACCACCAATCATTGCATATGTTCAAGCCTATCTAACAATCCAATGTTCTGTAAAAGTGCAGTGAATAAAGACAAAGAAGAAAGTCTGACACATTTTAAAAGTATATCTTAATATAAACATTTTATTCAGTGCATTTTTTGTGTATACAACAAATAATAAACAACTGGAAGTTATCAGACAGCCACAATTTCTGTCTGTATATGTTGTTTTTATCAGGTTTAGCCTGGTAGTTTGGAACACATGATCCAACATGGGTTAATACACATAGCCTACATCATGCAGCTCTAGACCAGAATTTCCCTGCTTTCTCCCATGCAACAGATAGGTTCACCTACTACAAACCGCCTCCAGAGGAAACCAAGAAAAGAAAGTCTCCCAGAAGCATGTACCAGAAAGAAGTTATGTAGCCGAAGGGAAGAGTACATAGCCCACAAAAAGGGTCCTTTTTGTACATATTTGTGTGTACATGCCCTGTGCAGGAAAGGGAAGATGTTCATTTTTGTCTTTTTTTTCACTTTTACAAATATGACGTGTCCTATAAAATGTTAAGCCACCTAAAAGTCCACAGTATTCTTTTTAAATATAGAAAATATTGTCACCACAATAAATTACTCAAACACATAACAAGCATCCTGGGAAGGGGCCTCACCATATTCCTATGGTGAACCGTGTCAGTCAATAGAAGTCGACAAGAAAAGGATGGCTGGGGAAAGGATAGGGAGGGAAATAGGATACAAGCACAGAGGAAGGAAACGAAGCACGAGGACAAGAGCTAGAGACATTGTGACACAGTGGTAACAGAAGGGGAATGGGGACACAAACTAGTCTTTTCATACTCCGGTCATCGAGCATATCAGCAAAAAGTACGACATCAAGCACGCTGCCATCTCCGTGTTTAAAATCACTTCGTTTGTCCATTGTTCTTTTTTTTCAACTCAACAAATTTTTTTCTTTCTTTCATCAAAAATGTACAATGAAAAAAAATCCAGCGCTGCCTTTTATACTGGCTTGGTTTTCAGCGGCTTAAAGGGACACTCTTTCGATCTGTCTTTGGTTTGCTGGAACCTTTTTCAGTAATAAACAAAAATACAAATACTGAACAATGGCAAAGGGAAGAGAACAAGAGGGGACAAAACCCAAACCAGTTATCAAATAAAAAGCTCTCGGCTAATTCAGAAAATTAGCAAAAAACCAAGGTGCAGCTGTGACATCTCTGAAAAGAAAAAAAAACTGCAAGAGAGCCACACTGTTCCTTATATATCAGGCCAGTTGAACATAGGCTTCGTTTTCCCATGCTAGAGAACTCAGTCTCTTAGCGTGTGCACTAGGACGCAGGAGAGCTACCATCTGGCTGGCCACAGTCCCAGTAGCACTAGGCTGTGCCACACCAGGGAGTTTATAGGCTTTGTATTCACAGAAGCATGGATGAGACAGAGATCAGGGCTTGAGTACTGCAGCCTTGTAGACCAGCACCATTACTGGCTGCCCTGAACACCTGCATGTCTAACTTCCTGTCCCTGTCTGACAGATGCATGAGTGCTTGGTGTCTGCATGACTTAAGAAAACTTACTGTCCACAGAAAATTAAGAACAAAATAAGTTAAGGATGAGTATCATCACCAAGAGAGTGATCAAGGTAATTAAATAAATCTCAAGCCCAAAGCAAAAGAAATAATATATCAGTTCAGTCCAGAATGAGATATGTTCCAATAGGTTTCTTCCTAACGATCTTGTTTTGATGATGACTGATGATGCCAAACTGCTTTTTTTTATCGTTATTAATGGAGTCTGGGTGTTTATGCATGGATTGTTGTCGTAGCTAGTCCTGTACCACTGATCGGAGAAGTCTGCTTAGATTCACGCTCTGCTAGAGGTAAGGTTTCGTGGTTTGCCCCCAGGCCTGGGTTTGGCTACCGGGCTACGTCGACTCATTCTGGCTCACAGCTTTGCCTCCGTTAAGGACAGCTGAGGCACTCCGACTCTTGGTAGGGGTGCCACTGCCAGAGCGGGAGAACTCTGTCAAGTCGTGAAGGGATGGCTCTCTGTACATTGCCACTGTGGAAACACAAGATAGTTGCATGTCAGACAAGGTGACATTTTTATGTACACCAACAAGTCAAAATTGTGTGAACAAGTTTTTATGTTTTTTACAGATTTGTGAATAACCTTACTAACATCAAAGAAGATTGCTGCTGATTAAACCACAAACTGCTGAATCAAGAGATCATACAGTATACATGTATGGTGCTGAAGTAAAAACATTACAGCATTCATTATAAATTCAGGCGTAGCTAGTGCTTTAGCTTTGCTGTGTATGCAGCTTTGGCCCAATCTGCATCTCAGCAGCAGCTTTTTCAGAAGAAATAATCAGTAATCTGATGTTCCTAGTCTTTGGTTTCAGGATGTTGTCAACATCCCTCTGCCTAGAATGTGATGTGATGTTCATTCCTGTGGGACTCTGTGGCTGAAACAGCAAACCCTGTCCCTTAGACACTTCACTTAGCCCAGCGTTTTTCCTTACAGCAGCAATCCAGAGACATCCCTGTGTACACACATCAATCATGGGCAGGGTTTTGCTGAGAGGCTGCTAATGATCAGTTCCAGTCTTGCTTGTGACAGTATTGTATGATTTATAATGGTAGGTTACTGACCTCAGGATAATAGTATCACCTCAAAGCCACATTTTTAAACATTAATGTTATTTTTGTGCTTTTCTCCACACAAATCTGCACAAAGTTTCCAATATACTAGATGCCACTTTCACAGACGCTCTCCATATGAAGGCAGCTCTTCGTCTCTTGTATCAGGTCTTTGTGGGAGAGTTTTAAGAGGACTTTCCTGTATACCTTTGAACGACATAAGCAGAAGTAGTTTCATCCAGAGAAAGACAGAATGAGAGTCTGCGGGCTGAACCTCACAGACTGGAACCAGAGGAGTAGTGAGTAATGCCTGGTGGAGATGCCATCACCAATGCAGAGACGGCTCCTTAATTGGTGCCCTGTTAACACCACTGCTGCTGAATCTCTATGCTGGAACAAATTCCTGTTTTTTCCTTTCTTTCTAAGCCACCAGCTACACCTAAAATTTAAAATATGACCAATATTTAGAAAATATTGTGTCAATATTACTAGAATTTGGTAAATCGTGGGGCAATGCAGAATTTTAATATACGTTTCTCATCACTTTCTGATACACTTATCCTTGGGATTGTTACTAGGGACATACAGACATATTTTGCATTTACACAAAAGACACCTAAGTGCCGAATGTCAGAATTACTGTCTTGCTCAGCCTATATCTATCCTCATTATTCGTTTCTTCTCTTTCTCAGTATTTCTCTCACAACATAAAGCAAGGCAATCATTCTCTGGCTATTGCTCTTTAGTGTGTTTGAGACCCCCTAGATGGCCAGTTAAATGAAAGTGAAAAGCTATTATAGTGATCTCAGAAGGCAGATATGGATTCTTAATAAGGTGGAGGAGCTCCTCCAAAGACACAAGAAGGGGCAGCATCACATTGGCAAATAGAAGATATGAAAAATGTAACCGGGCTTACTTTATGAAAGCCTTCTGACAGTCCATTACAAAGATATTCACACACAAATGGATGACATCTTTTACTATCTTTGCTGTGAAGATGCTACTAGTTTTACTTATAGCTTTATTTGAAAAAATAAAATACAGTAACATATATTAACATAACATACTACTGTGTGTGTTTGGTTGTGAGAGGACATTTTGATTTTATTTGAAGAGATTTGGCATAACGGCTAAAGACAGAAAACTTTTAGCCAAAATGTGACAACTACTTCCAAATGACTTCAAAGTTTTAACACACTAGCCAAGAGTTATATTTATTGGATGAGTGTTGATTAAGACAAGCAAAGACGTGTCTTGTTTATATTGACTTTTGATATTGTACTGGGCTGTATTAAGCTGAACATTTTCTGTAATATTTTGTAACCACAGGCTAAAATATGACAAACATTTTTCTATTTCAGGCAGATCTGAATAATGCTCTTATTTTCTCATATTGTCAACTAAAATTACATACATGAGTGTGTTCCTATATGCATCTAAAAAAAAGCATTCTCTGCTTTGTTGGGGATATTTTGCACTGTAAGCCTTTTATTTCTTTCTGAGACAAAAAATACTCAGTGAGTGTTGTTCCTTTGTCCAACTAAAAGGAAAAGAGACTCTCTCTCGCTTTGTCTCCTCTTTGCTGACAGGTAAATCTGTATGTTGAAGATGAAAGGACTGTGGCCTTGTCAACAGAGAGAGCAAAAACATTTCTCTGTGTCTCCTCCTACTTTCTCTGTTCTCCTCTGCCATATTGCCGTGCATGTAGTTTGGATGGGTGCGATTCTCTGTGACTGTTACTGTTGTAAAAATTCAATCATTGGAGCTATTATTTAAAGCTTTTAAACATATTGTTCCTGCTTCTTATGACTGCAGACAATTGCTCTGCCTCAGTCTGTGCTGTGTCTTCGGTGGTGTGTGACCAGCTATTGAATAAATGGCAGTCATGAAAGCAGTTCATTTAGTCTTGAGCAAAAGATTATCCACATGGACCCAAAGAAGCAGAAGGGAATTGGGGAATTTAGTTTTCAGGTCACTTATTGAGAAAAGTAACCCCTTTACCAGCTGCTATATGTCGGAACAGTCAAGAAAAGTTTCTCAATGGAGCAAAGCAACATTATCATTGGTGCAGAGTTGTACTGTTTTTGAGCAGAAGAAAATGCTCTTTTAGAAATGCATGATGAATCGCTGAATAGTTTTGGAACCCCAAGACCACCACATACACACCTTTTCAGCATCACATTGTAGTTATGAATGTCTTTCTTTATCTCCTTTTTTCCATTTCTCACAAAGCTGATTTTATTTCTGTCACTTTTCATTTCAACATCATAACAATACCTTGAATGACTGCACTGAAAATGAGCAATGCTACTCCCATTTTCTAATATCACATCTCCCCATCTCCATGATGTTATGATTCACGTCTGTGAGTGCAGCCATTCAGAACAGATGTGATGTGTGGGGTGAGTAACTCATTGCTCAAACTAGTTCTGATCAAGCATAAATTTCAGTAAATTGTGGGCAGGTTTACCTTTTAGAGGTTTGGGAAGGAAGTGGGCTGCTGGCTTGTTCTTCTTGACGTGGTTCCCCTTCATGATTTCTCCTTCCTTGTTCAGACCGAGGTACCAGCCCCTGCCCGACTGCTGCTGCCGGTATATCATGGAGGAGTATGTCACATAATAGTTCTCAAACACCGACTCCTTGAATTTGCACTCTGGTGTAAAGTGTTCCTGGAGGCGGAGGGAGAACAAGCAGATAGTGTGTGATAGTTGTTAGACAGTAGTTTACAAGGTCTGAAGAGTCTTTGACATCCTGTTATGAACAGAAGCAGCCGAAATCCGATGGTTTATTACTTAAGAGTTCAACTTAATAATGATACACTGCATTGCACACTATCAGGCACAGAGTAAAGCTCAGTAAAGCCACTAATTTTAAATTTTATTACTGAATCTTCTAAATCTGTTCACTCCTTTTAGCACTGAATGATGTAGCACCTCATAGCATAGATAACAGTGATATGACAGATACAGTGGAGCATGAATAAAACATTCAGGCAGGATGAGCAGTACATTCTCATTTGGTCGCAGCTGTTAATTATGTATGAGGAGATCATTATCTTTCAGAGTTTTGTCCACTGAGTTTAAGATTTTGTTAGGTAAGATTATGACTTAACAGGATTTGACCTTAAGTAATCACAGTTTAAACAACAATACCATGATTCACTACTTTAATGGA
>JAVQJX010021996.1:0-14851 GCA_036025115.1 Ambassis agassizii | reverse complement strand
TCTCCAGAGGTGAGTTGGCACCTCTCCAGCTATCAGCCCACCTCATGTGTCCAGAGCTGGACTCGAACCAGTGACCCTCCGCTTCAAAGTCCAATGCGCTATGGACTGAGCTACTGCTGCCCCCTTTAATTACATGTTCTTCCAATTTTAAAAATTAAAATGATTTAACTTACACGCTAATCTGCACTTTTACATCTCATGACTTTGGTAACCAGGACAATCAGACAAACTGGCAGGACGGACACTGGAAAAAGAAGGCTTTAGGTTCATAGTGCTTGAACTCTGTTCATTTAGGCATTACTGTCCTATGTTTACATGTAGTAACAACCATTTATGTGTGTGTATGTGTGTGTGTGAGTGTGTGTGTAAGGCCTCAGTCCAGGATGAAGGCACACACAGGCTATTGGTAAACCAGCATTGGATGGGATTTTTCATAATCGTGTCCTCATGGTAATGCAGCCAAATTCAATTTTTGTTACAGATGAAATACAAAATAGATTTCTTCTTAAAATTATCTACACATTAATTACACTCTAAATACACTGCACTGGGAGGCTGTGGAAGCCTATCTCTGAACAAAAAAAAAGCAGAAAAGAGCACTTGGTATGTGATAGAACGACAAGTCCAAAGTGTTCAATAACAGTCTGAGTGTGATCCTTGGGGGATTTGTAGTTCTTCAGATCCTGGACAAAGAACTGAAATGATACCAGTTTGTATAGTGATTATACATTCACTGGATTATTGTTCATGCCCAATGACATAATGAACCCCCACAGGCTCCTCTGAACCACCGGAGGAGCATCAGTGTAGTGCCTGCGATGCATTCTTGGGGGGATTATTCATCTTCTGACAGTCCCCACATCTTCTAGTGGTTTTTGGCACACGTGACTCCACTTCATCCTGTCTTGGTACAGTCCAACATAGCTTTCCCTTTATTTTTTCTCACATCTTTCTATTATCCCTGCTTATTTTCTTGTCTCAGGCAGTCCGAAAGTCTGCAATTAATACTGCTCTCCAAGAGAGGAGACGAGAGAGGGGGAGATGGATAGACAGATTGGAAACAGAGAATGTTGTCTCTCCTCTTCACCCAGTCTACCCCTCTTCAACTTTCTCTCATTCTGTTCCTCCACTCATGGCCTCTCCTTTTCCTCTTCCCATACTCCGTGTGCTTCAGCTCCTCCACTCACAGGGGCAGGCTGGTCTGAGTTTTCCTATCAGGTCAGATCGAAGTCTCGTTACTGCCACTGTTAAAAGGGGACGAACAGGGAAGGGAGGGGTGATGCAGGAAGGGGAAGGGGGCAAGGAGGGGGAGAGGAAGAGGACAACATGCAAGGTAAAAATGAGTGCAGGCGGTTGTCATGCGGTGTGTAAGCGGCCATTATGTCATGCTTGATTAAAGGTATTGTTTGACATTTTGGAAAATATGATTACATTTTATTTGTCTTTTTTCCCCCCAACACTATAAATCCCCAGAGCAGGAAGGCCAATAAACACATTTTCAAAAATGTCAATCTTTGGAATATTTGTTAGTAGAGAGATTGCTCTCTGATCATCATGCCAACATGCTTTACTTACTCTGAGTCAGAGTCGTTGCCTCCATTGACTGTCCCTGACTTCAAGTGCATGGCCACGCCTCCATTTGTCTCCCGGTAGATGCCTGCTGGTGGTGGTCCAACAGGAATCTGAGGTCGCGGAGCGACAGGTGGCTTGATCACAGAGCTGTTGTCATGGTTGCCAGATCGCCCTCCGTCGTTGGAGCCCAACGAAGGCTGCCGGGTTGAAGAGGTCATGATGTTGACAGAGGGCGTAGGCGGGGAGGAGCTGGTATTATTGTTATTGGGCGGAGGGGAGGTGATAGTGGGGGGGTTGTAGTCGCTAAGCTTCTCCCTCAGACGGTTCTTCATGTTCTTGTCAGTCAGTGGAGGAGGATAGCTGATTTTGTTCTTTAAGATACCTGGGTCACACGAGGGATTCATCTTAGAAAATCCTCAGCACATTCATTCATTCATTCATTCTTTCATACAGATGTGTCCCTCACCTTTCCTCTGCTCGGGTTGGTGGTTGCTGTTGGGTTGGCCGGTGGGTGCTGTGTCTTTAGCATTGCTGGGTGTCTGTCTGTCTCTCTCCTGGTGAAGCTCTCTATCTCTTTCCCCGATGTGGTTGAGCTTATTCTCCGAGTGCAGCTCTACATTCACCTTGGTCTCCACCCTTAGCCTTTCTGCTCCGCCTGGATCCTCACTGTCACTGGCGGTTGTGGCCTCTGTTGGCCAGTAAGGCTTCACATGATTGGACACAGAGTCACCTAGTACAAGAACAAGGAGACATATTAAAATCAGTATATCAAAAATAAATGTGTGAGATGATCAAATATAATACCTTTTGGTGTGCTGTGGAGAGGCCTCTCATTGTTCCACTTTGGCTTGACGTCAATGTCATCATCCTCGCTGTCAGAGGAGTGGGAGGAGGCATAGGAGGAGCTGTGCTCATCAACTGACAGCTCACTGTCCGAGTCCGAATCTGAGAGAGGGAGGGCCATGTGAATGAATGAAATAATTTCATAAAATGAACGGTGACGGTTTATGAAGTTGCATTTAAAACACTCACCGTCTCCTTTAGTGCCGTTCCTGTGGAACAAAGGTCCATCCAGATCTGTGTGTCCTTTAGCTGTCCCTGAGGAGACGCTGGGCTTCTGACCAGACTCCTCCCTGTCAGGAGAGAGAGAGAGAGAGAGATGCAGAAAGGAAGGAAGGAGGGAAGGACAGAGAAATGGGCATGAGGTGTAGACAGAGGGGAAGTACAGCGTTGCTGGAAGTTAATTCAAGTCCCAACTCGTGATTTTCGGCAACCGCTGTTAAACATCAGACATCTCTCATTACGGAACATCTGCCTCACACACAATAGGAAAAGGGGCATACGTTTTTAGCTTTAATCCAAACTGAAAAGTACACACACAAATCAGTTTTTACCACCTTTTTTGTTAAAAATCTGATTATAATAACTAGATTAGGTTGCTCAGTCACTTTTCCCGTCCTCTGTCCTCTCAGCCGGGTTAAATTGAGAATTTGGCTGAAGGGCAAAAATGCTACTGGAGACTGTCGGATTGAAGAGAAGCTTCTGGAAGCAGCTGAAGACATGCCAACAGCTGCAGGGAAGAGGTATGTATGTCTGCATTACACTCCCACCTAAACAGGTACAATCCTATCTCCCCTTCTTCTCTGCTCTTTTCTTTTGCACATCCCATTCGTCCTCCACTCGCCCCTTTTTCCTCAATCTCCCTCTTGTACAGACAGCAAGCCGCATCTCCTCACAACCCTCCCACATTTTTACTCTCATTGACCCCAGTGTGGGCTCACATTACCTGGATGACAGCTTTACGAGCTGAGGCATACAGTCAGACCTAACTTTGATTCTGTAAAACTCTTTAAGACACCCAGGTAAATGTAACACCACTCCACTGCAGTGAAAACATGTCTGTGGTACACTGAAAACACACAACTGTACAAGACATATAGCTGATCAGATAGCGTTTCAAAGGTTTAATGCCGTACAACTACTTTCGCTATTATCCTTTCTCTAGCCCACCTTGAGAGCTAGTATGAACCTGTATATATTATATTATCTGTGTTGTAAGGTAAAACTGCATAAGCACATAATACACACACACTTTTGCAATGTTCTGTTTTAGTTCAAACAACACAAATAGATATTGCTGGTGTATGGACAGCTAATGTGTACTTTTAACCTGACAGGTTCAGAGAAGAGCTCATGTGTCTTTTCCTGTATGTGTGTGTAAGGTTTTTGCTAGCAGGCCATGCGCCATGCACAGGGAAATCTCGGCAGATTTTCTGCAGGTGTCCATATGTGGCAGGAAACACCCTCCAAGTTTGAAAGGAGCCAAGAGAACAATGTGTGTGCGCAATATATAGATAAAGTAGACGCCTGGGGTGTGTTAGTAAGTGTGAGATATTTGATGCAACACTAAACATGCTGAAGGAGAGATGAAGAAAGAAAGACAAACACACGCCAACAATCATCATGCACAGTAGTAGAAGCAGCCATGCAGTCAGTGAGTGTGTTGTACCTGAGTGTGTAAGCCAGGTAGCTGCTGCGGCTCTTGGCTGACCTGATCGTACTTTCCAGAGAGACGGTGGACTCTCCTATGCCCGAGCGGTACAGCGGGCCGTCGTCTGGGTACGTGTTGTTGCAGTTGAGGGAGCGCTGAGGATGTGAGGAAGCGTCAGATGAAGAAGCAAAAAACCTATTTTGGTATACTCCCATTAATACGATTACAGTTGTATCCAACTCACTGTGAGCAGAGAGGCCCTTGTGGTGCTGGACTCATCTGGTACACTCTTCTTTCCTGTGAAGACATTCTTGAGGTTCTTCCTCACCTCTTTGTTGAAGATCACATGGAAGAAGAAGAGGAAGACTCCCTGTGAAGGAAAAAAAAAAAAAGTAAATTGAAACCCAAATTCATGCATATAAACAATCAAACATACTGTTGACATAAAAGCTTTGTTACCTGCAAACAGCTGAAGACGGCAAACAGGTAGTGGAAGGTCATCACATCACTGTTGACCGCCATCAGACCGAGCAGCCAGGTAGCACTGATGAGCAGCAGGAGAAGGAAGGCCATACGTAGTGCAGGGCTGAGTCGGGAAAAATACACACACATTAAAAATTGAATCGGAAAAGTTATACTAACCTCTCTGCCATATGTGGCTGACAAACTTACATCGCTCCAGACTTCTCTACAGCCTTCTGCCTGCGACCGCAGGAGGCTTTCGCTGCTAGAATGAAGATCACTATGTTCACCTTTAAAGAAAGCGTGTAAGATACACAAGTTATTTTATATTCATTACATTTTCAAAATATGTATAGGACCGATTTATAATAAGCAAACTGTATGCGGTGGTTCAGCTGCAAAAGCGGGAAAGAGAAACGTTGTGCACACACCAGGACGACAACAAAGATGGGTCCTGCAAAGCTCCAGATGAGTGTGTCATGGACTGAAAGCCAGCAGAAGTCTGGATTTCCATAACCCTGAGGATCAAGGCCAACTGCCAAACCTACAGACACAACACAAAAAATAGAATTATTTATCCATTTAAAAATGCCCTGGTACATATGTGGTTAAAAGATACACAAAAAAAACCATACATCCATAAATTACTTATGGGTGTGTGGCAGGACAGGTAACACACATTCATTTTGACAGACTGTGGACATCCAAGTAACAAACAACTCTCATTATGTCTTGTTCAGTAATCTTCCCACGGGGATCATGGCCTCCACAGAGGAGACAAGTCGCAGCATGAATCTTTCCTGACAATCTGCCATCTACCATGAGTGTGTGTGTGTGTCTCTTACCGGTGATGATAGCCGGGATGCCCCAGCCCATGGCGTAGTAAAACCTCATGTGGCCGTGGTTGATGTTGCGCAGCTCTGTCAGCATGCGGTAGATGTGCAGGCCCTCCACGAACATCCAGGCGAAGGTGCACATATAGAAGTAATGGAGGAGGATGGCGATCACAGTGCACATGAACTGAAAAAAAGGTAAGAGAGGATGTTCATTGATCACTTCTTATATCTCATTTTATAGACTCATTATGGTTGTTCGCTGCACTTAATTGTAATGCACCTCATACTTCTCCATGGCAAACTCATTACGTAATACAGTAATGACTGAACCTGTCCCCACATTCCTTTAACCCCTCTTCCTCCCATTTTCCGTGTCTCTTGCTATAATAGAAGAATGCAGTGTGTCAGGGAATGTCCCAGCAGTTGCGGTACACTGTATTTTTTAGCAATGTGGAGATCTATTGCTGTGGAGATCAGAGAAACAGAGAGAGACTACGCTGACAGGGTTATAAATCATCCTGCAGATGGCCTTGGGCATACACTGACAGCATTCCACAGTTCTGAGACACGTAAACTCATGATGGAGGACTTGCGCACACAAATGCAAAGAAATGCTAAGAGAATGAACTCCCACTTTTCTTTGTAATTCAGACTCCTCACAAAAACTGTACACAGGTAAAGATAACACTCAGCTAGTCTACCTCATCCCAGTCAAAACACAGTGAGTCAGATCATTTCTAAACTCTCATAGCTTATCTGGCGCCTGGGATCTTGCATGTTCCTGGTTTATCTGTCTATACTGGTATATAAACTTAATGACTGCTGTAGCTGCCAGAAGTATGCGTGAACTAGTTGTAAATAAAACGATGTGCATCCTGAATAGACCTTCTCCATCATCCACCAATCATCAACATCTCTGATTATCTTCTACTGGGATTGTTTGAGCCAAAATGTACATCTGGTTGACGGCTGGGAGGTTGGCAGTTACACCACGATGTTATACGACCGCTGATGTCTTTGTCTGTAGACATCTGGTTTATCCAGACGAGTCAGAGCTGACACGTTTATTTTAAACGTCTTATATTTTCAAGGCCTGAGCTTAGGTTTAAAAAGGCTTGACTGCTGAGCATCAGATGTGTTGATTGGTGGAGCCTGTTAACATTTGTTATGCTAACTGCTTTCTTAAAGCAAATACTGTTGTGTAGTGTACCCTGCAAAACTGTAGAAAGAAGCAACTACCGATTAATGATGTTTTCTGGTTTTTACAGACTTGCAAGAGGTTTAGAAGCTGTTTTGGGAGACCTTTGCCTGGACCAAGCACCCTCAGGCCTGCCTCTGGAGACAAGTAGCCTACCAGTCACAGCGTGTCTCTACTACTGGCCCACAGAGGAGTGTGTGCACGTGTTAGTCCGAATGTCTGTGTCAGCAGCAGACTTCAAAGACATCATATACCTTTTTGATCCTTTAGGTTATGTGTGTGTGAGCATGTGTGTGTGTGCTTTTTTGGCCACGTCTGAGGCCAACTGCAGACCAAATGAGATTATGAACCTAGAAGAACTGACTCTTTGTAGATATCTTATGTCACAAAATCAGCCTACACATCAATATTTAGAGGAGTTTACAGTGATTAAGTTACATCCGGCCATGGCTGTCAATTCAGTTAACTTATAGGAGGTTATAAACAGAGAGCGGTTTGGCAACCAACACATTCCAAACTGTAACAGATCATCAAAACTCATCATCTGTAAAATAAAGAGACATTATGACATGCAGGAGAGACGAATACCAGAGCAGTTTCTGATGCATTAATACAGGAGCCAGACATCTTTATGCAGCATCAAGCATCTGTGGTGTGACTTCCTCTTGTTGTGTTTTTGTATGATCATCTTATTCTATACATTATCAAAATATAGAAATACTATACGTGTCCTATTCACTTCATGTATCAATGCTGCAGGTGGGCTACAAAGGGCTAAAAATGCACTGACCAGGTTGTCGGTCTGATTGATGCCGAGCAGGAAGACGAGTTCAGAGAAGAAGAGTGCTGCCACCAGGTTCCTGTGGATGGCGTGGAGGTTGGAGCGGAGTCGGCGCAACAGGCACAACAGGATGAAGGTGAGGAGGAGGAGGAAGAGGGAAACAGATACTGTGGTGTAGGTGACGATCTTCAGGGGGAGGACATCACCGTGCTGTGGATAGCAGAAACGGGCGTCAATAAAACGGAGAGAGGGAGAGAAAATAATCAGCTGATGTGTCTTTTACCTCTCTCTTGGAGATGTCCATCAGAACAGCAAAGCTAGTCATATGGTTACACTGACAGCTAATGTGGCTGTTGTTCCTGTTGAGCACCTCACACCCTTTAGAGGACCAGCCACCGGTACCTCCGATCCTACACATCACAACAAACACAAAAGGTGTCAGCAATGAAAGCTAAACTACTGAATCCTCTCATATGTATGAATTGAAAGGTTGAGCTCACTGGACAGAGTGGTCCCAGAACACGCAGACAGGCTTGGTTCGCTCCTCTGTCTCCAGCAGGGTGTATTCCAAAGTGATGGGAGGGTCCAGGATGGGAGGAAGAGGAGGACCCTCGCTGTGGACTGTGGCGCTTACGATGGCTGTGTTGATCACTGGTCGGTTGGGGAGCCTGGAAACACAAGACACACACACATTCGGTGAATTAACATGCTATACGTGTTCTAAATAGCTTTTCCATATATGGTCATAGTCACTCTTTCCTTCATGTGATATTGTGGCTCCTTACAGTCAATATTATGACAGGTATTTCAATTAAACATGAAATATTTTCACATGGGCTCGTGTTTCCTCAGAAGTTTACAGTGCGAGTTTTCAGAGTTCAGATAGAGTGTGTGATCTTATTTCATCTTTATTTCACATCAATTTTTTTTTTCATTCTGTGCACCATGTTTTTAACTGTTTGTCTCAGCTTCACATAATAATTTATTGCTAGTAGCAGTTTGTGTACCTCAGACTCCTTCGGTCCGGGTCGTATCTCTCTGGTAGGAGAGCTCCTAGCGACTTGTACACTATCACCACAGCAACGGGCAGAGGGGGAGCTGGCTCCAGATGGCGCCGTCTCCTATCAGACACTGTGTGCTCCTCCTCCACGGTAGGATCGGTCTGAGCTGGTGGAGCAGGAGTTGGCTCTGCTGTGTTAGACAAAAAAGGAGACTGAGTTCAAGATCAATGTATAAAAGAGAAAATGCCTGTGATTTGTCATTCAGGCCTACCTTTGAGGACCTGACTGCGCAGGTTAAATTGTGGGAAGTGAACAGAAGATCCAAGCTCTTTGGGGAAAGCCTCCTGGATCTCCTGGAACCGTGGGAATGTTGCCTTTTCCGGGTTGGACACATCCAGGTAGTCCACGGTTAGAACTGAGGAACAGGTCAAGGATGAGATTCATTGAAATGACAGATGGATACACAGTTCATGATCGTGTCTCCTGCACTCACTCATGTTCTCAGTGACGATGGTGAAGGGTTTCAGGTACGTTTTCCTGACGTTCTGTGCCAGCGTGTTGGCGTAGTCCTCAAAGTTGCGAAGCAGATGTGCCGTGCCGCCCTCTGTCCTCTGGATTTGCTCCCAGTAATCCTTGGTGTCAGGATCCAATATGGCACTGCTTGCTCGAACCAAGTTCTGAATTAAAATGAATGAGAACATTTGCAGCATAAACATGATACAGAGATTAAAGCTATGATGAGGTAACAAGTTTTACATTTAAAGTCCTAGCGATAACCAACCAGTGGAGGGCGCTGTACCACCAGTGCTCCCAGTGTTTCAAACTTTCAATATGAATCTCAACAATTATTCTAAAATATGTTCATGTCTTTTTCTACCTCATTAAAGTCTGCATCCTTCATGGCAGTGAGATCAAACCCGGCCTGCCGACTCTCATACTGCAGCACATGATTCAGCAGCTGGGCGGCCGTCTTCACATCGTTGCCATAGTAGTGCAAAGTGTTATTAGTGGCGCTTTGCAGCATACGCACAATGGCCTTGGAGTGTTCACTGTCCATCCTTGAACTGTTGCGGCGAAGGTCCTCATTCTTAAAGTTTGAAGGGGGTAAGAAGAGAAGAGTGAGCAGGTCAAGGCAAGGAACAGCTGAGTGGGTGTGATGAAAAATAACAGAAACTGGTCAATCCTGGGATTAGTAAGACTTTGAAAAGTTCAAGCCTGGAGTACTAGGTTCAAGTTCAAACACAAAAGGTGAACTACTTCAAATCTCCTACAGGCTGATGATCAAATTACACAAACACATATCCACTCCTTTAAAATGCATTGCTGTTGTTTTCAATCTAAAACCATGAACTGTGATGTCTGTACTGAGAAATGGAGACTTAAATGGTGGAAATTTTGTACAGTATTCACCAGTTTTTTCAGATGAGAGAAGGTGATCGTGGTGCAGTTGAAGAGCTCAGGCGACAACCAGCCCTTCTCATCACTGCAGTGACGGATGGCAGTACCTGAAGAAACAGAAAAACAGACGTAAAAAAGACCTGATGTAAAATGAACACACAATATGATAAAACATAGCAGGATGAACTGTTTTTAAGTGAAATGATTTTGCCTTACAGATCAACTTGTATAAGAAACAAAAAAATGCTTCATGTCATGTTATTTAAAACATGATGGCGGGACTGTGCAGTAAAAATAAAAACCCAACACTGTCCCTGTAAAACTACACTACACTACAGTGTCTGGTGCAAAATCTGATTATTTTTGCAAAGAGAGAAATGGATGCTAATCAGCCCCAAGAGAGGGCATGGGGCGATGCCCGCAAGCAAATTCTCCAGTGAGTCTTGGGAGACACCGCAGAGATCGTCATGGTGACGGCAGTTACCAAGCTGGTAGCCAGGAAAATGACAGCGTATTACAGGGAACTGGGAAGTGACTCAGCCACTCTCTCGCACTGCTGTAGGAGTGAGGAGAAGCATCTAAATGTACCTGGTGTTTTTCCAGGAGTGTCTGCAGAAAAAAAAAGTTGACTGGCTGATGAGAAAGCTTTGCTGGATTAACGGACCAATCAGAGAGGCTTTTTTCTGTGCTTTTAAGCTTGGAGAAAAAAACGTGTTTTGTTTATATGCTTTAAAATACATTAACAGCAGCCCACGCAGCTTAACAAAACCGCAGTTGCACAATAACTGAAAATTTGGCACAACAAACCGGTGAGTACTTTTAGTGGCTCACTGGCAAAATATTTTTTTCATGGATTTTAATATTATAAAGTAACCAAGAGTGGCCCCTCTGAACTTCAATTTAAGAGAATCATACCTGATCTGACCACCCAGAGTGAGTCAGTAATTAGACCAGAAGTTGTCTTTAAAGGGATTCAATGACACTTACCGATGGATCCTTTGGGGCAGGTCATGGCAGCAGGGAGTCCAAATTTAGTCTTGGGCCACCAAATGCCAGCATCAAAAGCCTTGGGACAGCCTTCATACACCACTGTGGACAGGGGAGTAATCATTTGTTGTCAAGGTTATGATAATGATTTTTTTATGATTGATGTTGTATGAATGCACTGTAGATGCGACCACATCAATGTTTACTACACCAGACTGCTAGGCTGATCCACTTTACCTTATGAAACAGCCAGACAGACCAACACGGTGACATTCAACCACATTAATCCTGCAGGGGTTATTACACAAACTGTGGTACATAATTCATTTCAGCATATCTGGGTCCAGGACTAACCAGGTTGGGACCTGTTGCAGACTTGTTTGTGGCTCCTTTGTAATCTCCCAGAGTTTCATTAACTCTTACGGGCTACTTCACTACACTTGTCTCAGTTTGCTTCTACCCACTACTTGTGACTGTCATTTCTTCTAAACCACATCTCATCACACAAAGCTGTAGTAATAATAACTGCAAATTTACTGAGTGTCTGACTGTCTGTGGGGCCATTTGGAGCAGCGATGACAGACTGGTATGAAGCCTGGTCGGGGGTGGTCACATCTCATTGACCCATGGGAAACAACGAAACAAGCTTCTTCTTCCTTTCCTCTTCCCTTCAAGTCAAACACTTTGGACATAAAGGAGCCATACTGTCACCACAGATTTAGGATTGTACATCCATTAAGAGTCCAAACACGCTGCAGAGCTTCATATTGGTGTCAAACAGCAAGCAAACACTGACATTCATTTTACTGTGGGACCTTGTCTTCTATTCATCTCTACTGTGCATTGTGTGTGTGCAGTGCTGCTGCCAAGTTATCCCGCTAGGCAGACTTGCCTCTTCTGCTTGACTGGGTGGCGACAAAGATGTGAAGTTAGCTCAAGTGCAGCACCAGCAGATGTGAGCGACACTATTTGTCTCCTTCTGACACTTCATCCGATTCATCCGGGCCAGCTTGGTGAACCCAAAACATTTAAAAAACACAGCCAACTTCTGAAATAGCTTCTTTCTTACTGTCCTTGTAACTTAACTAAATTAATTACTAATTCGCAGAATCATTTGTGAATGATATAGTTTCATAAGATGTAAAAAACATATTTTGTTTACATACCCTCACATCCTGAGGGAGTCACTTCAGCAAAAGGGTTATCGCAGCGATTACACTGACGCCCGATGACTCCTCCTTTGCATGGGCACTGCCCGGTGACAGGGTCGCAGGTTCGAGACTCAGAGCCGACAGAGAAACATTCACAGGGGTAGCAGGTGTCGTCACCTTCTGGACGATAGTGGTTTTCCTGCATGAGACAGATAGGTAAACTTATGTTCTGACACTCAACCATGTAGATCGGTGCACTGTATGTCTTTACCTTGCAGCGACACTCTCCAGTGGTCTTGTTGCAGTCCTTGTGGAAGCCTCTGCTTGTGTCACAGTTACAGGGTCCACACATGGGGTTGCCCCACCAACCTTGTGGACACGGCTTCTCCACTCTGTCGCCACAGAAATTAACCAATTAATGCTCTGCAAACAGACTGACAGCTGTCATGCGCAAGAGTTTTGATGACTCACTGAAACTGAAAGTAAAATCACATGACACAGCAATCTGATCTGTATACTGAGCATTTTGAAAAAAAAAACATAAATTATTCAACATTCATCATTCTGTCTTTAGTGACTAATGTAGCTGTTTAACTTCTCATACCTTCTGGGATCATACAAAGCGAAGCAATGGCTGATCTGGTTTGGGCTTGTTACTAATTTGATGTACAGCTAAACATAACAGTTGATTATCTGTTTAGTTTATCTCCAAATAAATCACACTAAAATAAACGTCCTGTATACTTCTAAGCTCTGTCAAAACAAACACAGACTTTCTTTCTCCTGGCTTGAGAGATGTGATCTCCATCGCTGCGATGTGATCTGATAGGGGACGAGTGGCGGTATGAGGGCAGGAAAGACTAAACACCTATGGAGGATCAGCCAAGCATGCAGGGGGAATCCCACATCCTGCTTAAGACAGGAAGTGATGCGTGTCATAGGGGTCAGGGTTCAGGGGGGAAATGACTGACTCGCAATCTGGGCTGGCTAATTCACGTGAACTCTCACACCACCGTTTTAAACAATTCCGGCTGATTCTTTGCCTATTCCCCTTTTTGATCTTTTCCTCTCACTCTCTTACACACACACATGCAGTCAAGCTCGGATTACTGACTAATAAAGCTGCACCGAAAGACTGGCGACATTACAAAAAGAGCAACAGCCAAGCTAAACCAAAGAAGATTGAGGGGCTTTGTCTATGTGGGAGGCAAAGTCCATTGTTACTCTGAGTGGAACATCTGCATTTTAAGAAGTTAAAGGTGCAGTCTACGTATTGCTCTTAGATGTGCACAGAAGAAGAAATCTTACTTGTTTTCACAGTACTGGCCATAGTAGTTTTGTCCACATTCACATGTGTATCCATGGGAGGAGCTTGGTTTGCGCACGCATGTGGAAACGTGCTCACAGGGGTTGAGCTGACAAGCATCCACACACTCCTTACCAAAGTAACCTGCAGGACAGGTGGTGGGGGAAGAGGAAGAAGAAAGTGAGACTTTAAAGTATATACATTCCAAAATATAGTTGAGCATTTGTGTATTACCGCACCTGGGTCACAGACACAGGTGTGTGTGGTCCAGTCATCGCTGCAATGGCTGTTCTCAGGGCAGATGTTGGAGTCACACGGGTCGGCCAAGTCGCAGCCATCTTCCACGCGGATCTTCAGGCCCTGAGCCATGTTCACATTAGCTACGTTGGTGGACGTCTCGCCCATGCGCACACCCTGATAGAGAGCACAAGGGTGATGAGCAAGACAAGAGACAGGAGACCAAGAAAGAGGAGGAGAAAACAATCAACGCACGCACCTGTATGCAGCCAACAAATCCTTTGTTGACATGGTTTCCTTCACCAGGCAGACCTCCAACATGAAGCGTCTGCACTTCCAGGCCGGGGAGGTCATTGCCAATTTCCACTGACTTCTGCTTGAAAATAAACGAACCAAAAGTGAGAACATTTTCCAACTTTATGTACTAACATGACTATTTGTGATATAATACGCCCTGTACCTGGTATATTCCATAATCCAGGGACACAGAGACCACGTATTTGATGTCCTTGCCATCTTTAACGCTTCTCAGTTCTACCAGCAAGTGGTGCCACTCCCCGTCATTGACACGCACTTGGGGGAAGCTCAGCGACGCCATCAACTGCTGCCTCAATAGCACTTCCATACGGACCTGCTGCTCGCTCACCTGGGTGGAGGAAAGATGGAGACATCAGAATTCGATGTCACAGCTCAAAAAAAAAAAAAAAAAAAATACGGCATTGTCTTCTGCATCTTACCATGAGGTTGATGGTGGAGGAGGGCCCAGCATTGGCCTGTATCAAGGTCCCAGAAGGCTGCCTGGTGCGGAACATGAGGCCAATATACCAGGGAACAGCTATGGTGATGTCAGGTTCGCTCCAGGACACAAGAGCCTGGCCATCGAAGTACTGAGGAGACGGCATCGCTACAGTGGGACCAGACAAGATGAGGATGGATAATGCTTCATTAGTAGAATGAAAACTTCGAGAACTCACTTCACATCTGAAGCATAAACACAATAACTTTTAGACAACACATCCTGAAACATTCGGAAAAGTACACATAATCCAACAGATAAGATACATTCTGGTAAGCTCTGGTAAGTGTTGAGAGAGGAAACCTTTCATAAAGCAGGGTCAATCTTTCAGTAGAGCATACATTTAGTGTTTCCTCCTGTATAATCCACGGCATGTTCTCTGCTCCCCGGGGCACATATTTCAACTGAAGCATTCGTAAATACGCTCATACACAAGCTGTAATTATGAGACAAAGCACATATTTGTTCCTGGTGCTAACATAGGCTTAAGTCTGACTATTTTGTCAAAGCTTAATCCATCGTGATGAAAAAAAATATATCGGACAAAATACTGCCACTCCTTAGTTATCAGTAAGTTCTTAGAGGCTGTAGCATTAGTAACTGGTATAAACGCATATAACAACACATGCTTGGAT
>JAVQJX010021986.1:0-12261 GCA_036025115.1 Ambassis agassizii | reverse complement strand
CAACTGCAGAGTCGTCAGAAAATTTCTGAAGGTGACATGACTCTGAGTTGTACTGAAAGTCTGTGGTGTATAAGGTGAACAGGAACGGAGAGAGCACAGTGCCCTGTGGGGCTCCAACATCACCCATCACCAGGACACTGCCCAGCCGGACAAACTGCGGCCTGTCTGTCAGGTAATCAGTGATCCAGGAGACAGAGGACCCGCCGACACCCATCAGCCCCAGCTTCTCACTCAGTAAAGACGGCTGGATGGTGTTGAAGGCACTGGAGAAGTCAACGAATGTGACTCTCATAATACCACCACTACCATCCAGGTGTGAGTGAGCTCGCTACAACAGACAGCTGGCTGGCACAGGTCTTCAGTATCCTGGGCCTGATACCAGCTGGGCCAGCGGCCTTGTGTCTGTTCACTCTCTCCAGCTCCCTCCTCACCTGCCCGGTTGTTACAGTCACGCTGGGGGAAGGGGTCGGGGCAGGGGAAGGGGTTATGGGTTGAAGTCCAGAAAGAAGAACCTGGTGCTTGTCTCATTTTATCATCTACCTGGGTATAAAACAGAGTTAAAATGCTTGGATAGATGTGCCATTATCAACAGCGTGCGTTCAGAAGCAGTTCCGTTCCTCTCCAGAGGGGGCGGTAAAGCACCTTGAAGCGGTCTGCAGCCACAAGAAGAAGAAAAAAATGACAATAAGAAGGAGGCGGGTCAGAGGTATATGACGACAGTAGGAAGACTTTAGGTCGAGTAACATGTTGTAAAGAAATTTCTTGTATATATCTTACTGGAATCTATCGCTAAACAGCCAGGAAATAGGCTTTTTAATATCCCCTGAATGTATGAGCTCTGAACCGCCACGCACCGCTAAATGCTAGCTAGCATGCTAGTTAGCTGACCGCGTTAGCTCCGGTGCGCTCGGAGGCGAGCGATGGATCCACTAAGTTTAGTGGTGGATGAAGTGGCTTTGGAGGGACTGGACGGGATAACCATTCCCACACTTTGGATACGTCTTGAAAATAGACGGCCCGAGTTTGTCTTGAAGCTCGATGACTGCACCAAGGAGTTTATCTGGAAGTCACTGGTCAACAACACTGACCTGAACTTTTACGAGCTGCCAAAGGAGAGAGAGGATGTGGTGCTGTTTGACAGGTGACTTTATCATGAAATGTTCAAACCATGTTGCTTCACCACTGCACTGTTTTCTTATTATTTACGCCCCAGTTAATGAAATCTGCTTTGCTAAAAGCTCACAACACCACGTGTGTCGTTTAAAGTCAACAGTTTAGAAAATAATTTGTATATTAAGAGATCCATCTTCACTTGAACTATGACTTCAGGATGACCGCATACTATTTTGATTTCATTTTTCTGTTCAGTAAGGCTCACTGAATGGGATGGTTTGTATGCTGTAATGATCTTGTTGTCTTCTTTCAGGTTTAAAGACCCAGAGACTGGGATTGAAATGACACAGAATTTTTCAGACAAACCAAAAGACATCTACCCCATCAATACAATTCTATTAAACAAGGATGGGATACAGGGTTCCTGTGCCCTCTTTAAAGAGAGGAAAGATATCACAAAGCAAATTCGCTCCAACTCTCTCACCCCACTGGTCAGTCTGACGGAAACATTGGAAAGGTTTGTAGACAATACTTCTTTATACATTAACAGAATCACCTTTAAGTGTCTCTGTATTTTTATCTTACTTTGTGTTCTCTTCACAGATATGGGCGGAAACTTGTTATTGTGGCGTCACAGCCTCTGCGGTTTCGCACCTTGATTGGTAATGAGAGCGATCCAGATTTAAGACTCAGTGATGACTCTTACTGCGTGCTGGAAAGAGTTGGCCGAGCGCGGTGGCAAGGAGAGCTACAAAAGGATCTACACGGATCAGCTTTCAAGTAAGAGACAATAACAAATTCACATATTGACTCTGTGTCATAAGCTGCTGTTAAGATGTCCACAGCGTAACAGCCAGTGTTGTTTGAACAGGGTAGACGCTCGAAAGTTTCACTATTTGAGGAAGTCACTTGTCCGACATCAGCTGGTCACCATGCAGTCTCATGGTTCACGAATGAAATCTGGACAGCAGCAACACTCCATCCTCCTCCTGCTCAAACGCTTCCATGTAAACAGGTCTGTGGATACTTTTTAAACACTGTCGACAGTCAGCCAAATGCGTAAAAATGCGAAAGTTCATCACGTCATTTACAACATGACCAAAACCTTATAGTGAAAACCGTGCTGTCATGTTGGCTATAATATTCATGACATACATTCAATATTCAAACATGTATGAAAGCTATTTTTAGAAGAATAAATTTTGAAGAAAAAATTCCAGTATTAAGAACCTTTGAGCTCCATCTTTGTTTCATCTCCACCTTTGTGCCCTTTCAGGAGGAATAAGTATGACATAGTGATGGAGTACGTGTCCAACTTTCTCCAGCAGTTACCGAATCAGTTTACTACTGTAGCCCTGATCAGAGAACATCTTGTGAGTATATACTTCTCTCTAAGCTGCTCTTTGTGTGTTCTTGTTACCTTTTATTGTGATACAGTCTGTTTTCCCTGCAGAATGTGAATGAATGTACCTTTAAGCGAGTATTTAAATGCATGCGAGCTGCCAAGTTGGTTGAGTTCTGCCAGTACCCTTTGGAAGACTTGGATCCCAGTGCAGGACCCTCCACCAACAAAAACGGTAATATGCCACTGAAATACCTGTAAATGTAACCGGTACAGGTAACACAAATAAGCACATCACAGCATGTATCTTCAAAGCTGATGTTTTGATAAGCAGTGTTTGAGTTGACTCTTGTGAGTCTCGTTTCATGTAGCAAAATCATCACTGCAGTATTTTCCATGTCTTCTAGGCCGTAAAGTGCAAGTGCGCTGTTTAAAACTGATAAAGCCATATTCAAAGAAGGGCATTGCTGAGGATGATGACGATGATGATGACGATGACGAAGATGACACAGGAGCAAGAAGAAGAGCTTTTGCTTCAGAGGGACGGATCATGGAGAAGGATGTCCTCACACAGGCCTATCACCTGGGTATGTTTGTTCTCTGGGTCTAGCTAATATGCCGTATACTATTATATATATATATATGTGACTATTAGCAGTAGCTCAGTCCATAGGGCATTGGACTTTGAAGCAGAGGGTCGCTGGTTCAAGTCCAGCCCTGGACACATGAAGGTGGGTTGGTAGCTGGAGAGGTGCCAGCTCACCTCTGGAGAGTTACTGCTGAGGTGCCCTTGAGCAAGGCACTGTGGCGCCTGTAATTTCCCTTCGGGGATCAATAGAGTATGATTGTATTATAAGTTGTTGCTTTTGCCTGTTTTCCACAGTGTTATCCTCTGGCACAAAGGGAATCCCGCAGAGGGACATCTCATTTAGAATGAATGTCGGTAAACTGGAATCCCGAATGCTCTGCCGAAGGATGGAAAAGGAAGGTGTGATTAAGGTGAGAAAGTCTTCTGGGCGGCCTTGAAAACACAGTGTAATTTTAGAATCAATAATGTGTGTGCAGAAAGACTGGGAGCACACTCACTATTGTCTGATTTGTTTGGACTTCACACCCACATGACCTCTATCACAGGTCAATCACCACAAAGAAAATCCTTTCCTGTTTTGAAAACTATGCCACAGGCCAGATCTGATAAAAGTTTGGAAGTGTGTTTTGTTCCCATGAGAAGCATTTTCACATGGAAATGCTCCCACTTGCTTTCAAGATGAGCCAAAAACTACCCAACAAATACTATAATAAAAAAAATAATGCTTTCACCCTCTTGCATCAAATGTTCAGAGCTTTCACGTTTTCATTTTTGTTTTGCGATATCTTTTATCTTGCAGGGTTTCATGGAGGATGAGGGTCGGCAGAGGACGACAAAGTTCATCAGCCATAGGTTTGTGTCTATGGATGGAGAAAAAAAAGATTTCTACAAGCACCACACACATGACAATGACACATCACATGAAATCCTGCTGCACTAAGTCATGTTTTCCTCACACGTCTTGACAGGTGTGTGGGTGAAAGTGACCGACTTCAGCTTTTTGCTAAAGAGCAGGAACGGCAGGAGCTTCTCTGCTCTTCCGCACCACAGACATCAAATTCTGAATCAACCTTGCCCAAAACACCGGTAACCTCCAAGTCAAGTGCAAAACAAAACGCCACAACTTATGCAGGCAAGAAGAAAAAGAAATCAGATGGCACAGAAAACAACGAAGCAGAGCTGCTGTGTGATGATAGAGAGGATGTAAGAAATGAAGAGTTGGACACAACTGGAGGTAATGAAAGTGTTAAGGCTGGAACAAGACAAAAGAGAGGCGGGGAAAAGGACGGTGAGACACGACCGGATGACCCCATCACACAACATACACCCACCGAATGTGAGTATTCATTAGAAGGGTGCACATGGCAGAAAGGGGCTGTGGAAGACAAAAGCTGTTTCTACTTTTAACTCAAATTTGTACAGAAAGTGTCCTGTGTTGTATTTGTCATCATACAGTACAGTAATACTATATTGATTGATTGCTTTTTTTCTCCTCAGCTCCAATTGAGGATGAGGAACAAGCCAGCTCTGATGCTATGATAGCTGATAACACAGCAGACATCAAGACCGTGGAGCTTAAAGATGCTTTACAGCTGCAGGTAGGCTTCAAGACTTGATGTTCTCTAAGAGATTGAAGCCAAACTGTTTAAATGTGTGCTGAGAATGTAAACGCTTTATCCACCTCATTCAGACATCCAAAGTGGCCATGTATCCGAGGTCACATGAGACATACCGCTTGCTCAGGAGGAAGAACATGATTGTGGAGGCCGTCCAGAACTTAAAAGTCGTAGAGGGTCTTTTCCCGTCAGTTTGTTTTAAATATTATCAGTGTACTTTAAGTGAATGTATGTGACATTGCGAGAGTCTGAATATGCTGTGCTTGTGTAGGCTGCAGAAGATGATCAACGAAAAAGAGAAACAGGAAGGCATCAGTTCAAAGTGCTGCAAGAAGTCCATCTTACGTCTCATCCACATCCTGTCTAGAGAAGGCTTGCTGAAGTTTTACACCACCACTGTCATACAGGACGGAATCACCAAGAAGGTACATCATCAGGTGCACCTGATGAGGAACTAATAGTTCAGTTCATCGCTTACTTCCCAGCAGTAGACGGTTTGCAGTGTTCAAATGTGTATGTGACAGATGACCACAGTGGGTGTAATTTCAATGTATCGATGTCTGCTAAAGTGTGCTTTTTTATCATCACCTGTTCCTTCACTTATGTATTTACTTATGTGTTGTTGCACTCATAGGTCGAGTTGATTGTTCATCCATCCATTCAGCCCAGCGATGACATAGTCAGACAGGCCATCGAGCAGATCCGGTTCAGAATCTCCAGCTCATACTCAGTTATACGGTAAGTACACACCTAAAAATAAGTCAAAGGAAATTGTTCATATTCCATGGCACATAATTCAGGTTATTAATCTGTGGTTATTTTTACAAAGTGATCTGACTAGTCTTAATCTTCTGTCCTTCAGTCGGCAGCACGCTGAAGAGAAAACCAGACACCTAGAAAAACAAGCCGAAGAGAACACCACTAAAGATGAGGCTGAATTCAAACCCACACCAGGTTTGATCGTATTTGTTGTTGTATACAGTATGTTGGAATTGTTCTTGTTGGGGTGAATTCTTTGTGTGAAGTATCAGAATACACTGAGCAATTTGATTTGATTCTCTGCTTTAACTGGTAATGTTGTTTTGTTGTTTTGTTTTTTTTTGTTTTGTTTTTTTTGCAGTGCGAGGATTGAGCAAGACTTTCGGCTATCAACCAAAGATGCACCGCCTGCGTGTTGTCCATACTTTCCTCTGGTACCTGATCTACGGTCACCCGCAACGTCAGAACTCCACCGGCTCTGACTCAGCCAGTAGTTCTGATCCTGACAAACAGTCAGAAACACAGGATCTGAAAGAAACCGAAAACTCAAAAGTCAAGGAACAGTCATCTGACACAGCTGGCTCTGCGGACAAGCAGACTCTAGACTCTACTGAATACAATTTGGATGAGGCATCTGGTGATGAGAGGGAGGAACCGAAGGATAGATCAGCATCAGACAAGTCTCATCCTGAACTGAAAGATGAAAAAGCCAGAGGCAAGGAAACTGAAATTAATTGATGCTTTCATTTTATACTGTGTAAGATAAATGTTAAGATTCCAACAGCTTTCACAGTTAGCCTTATAGAAGAATAGGTAAAGTACAGGCTAGTTGCCAAAAAATAAACCTCGTTCTCCTAATGTGATTTTATTTGTCTCTAATAGTGTATTCTGATGAGGACTCATGGAAAAAGTTCATCCCTCCGGTCCGTCTACCTAAAGACTATTCCAGTGGCTGGGCAATGATGGGCGACCTGCTCCTCTGCCTGCCTCTCTCCATCTACGTGCAGGTCATACAAGTTAATTACAAGGTGAGCATAAAGCTTTGTTTACAAAAAAGATGACGTGATTATGTTTCTGATGTGACCGTCAGGTTTGATCTTATGTCGTATAAAGTCCAGAATGTGCGTCCACAGGTGGATGGACTGGAAGAATATCTCAACGACCCCGTGAAGCAACACCACCTTATTAGAACGCTGCCCATAAGCATGAGGCAGCAGCTGCTCTACAAAAGGTGACTTTCTTTCTTCCTCTCTTGATCTTCATGAAACGCATCATGACTGGAATCGTTTGTTTTCCCCAGGAAATACATCTTTAGTTTTCACGAGAACCTGCAGAAGTTGGTGTACATGGGTTTGCTGCAGTTTGGCCCAGTAGAAAAATTCAAGGAAAAAGACCAGGTACACAGAAACTACACAGCTTTCTTGTTTTTAAGAAGTAAAACGGAAACATTATAAATGCAGTTGCCTGTTAATGTCACTAATTCTCTTCACAAATGTCTGTCCAGCTGTTTATATATCTGCGGCGTAAGGCCACCATTGTCGACACCACCAGCGCTGAGCCGCACTACTGGCTAGTCACAGAGTCACCTGACAAACCTTTTGAGAAGCGCCAGTACACATTTAACACTTATGAGGATGTGGAAAACTACTGGTTTGACCTGATGTGTGTCTGCCTCAACACACCTCTGGGTACGTGCATGCACACTCTCACATCCATAGTCAGCCGCACTGGAGATCATAAAAAAAATGATTTTTTATTATTATTATTATTTTGTTTTTAAAGGTATATTTCGCAATAAGAGGAGTGCCATGGACGAAGAACCTGCTCCCTCATTTGTACATGAACGTCGCGTGTTTGTAGGATTAGTGTACCTGCTAAAGTAAGTGAGAATAGGAGCTACCAAAAAGAAGGCATATCTAGTGTGTTAACGTATGCATACACAAATGCTTTTGTTGCACAGGGGCAGTAGGGAAGTGACTGATGATGGGTCAGTACCAGGAGACGGTAAAGGAGCAGGAGGTCTGGACTCTGAATTCTTCTCTCATCTCAAACGTAACTGGTTGTGGACCAGTCACCTGCTTTCTGATAAAAGGGTACGTATGTACAAACACAAAGATGAGATCAAATGTGCTCTGATTTCTGTGCATTTGGCATTTTATACTCATGAATGTGTCTTGTTTTTTTTGTTTGTTTGTTTTTTTTTATTAAGAGCCCAAGTGGTTCAGAGTCAACAAAGACCAAAATCAGACTGAACAGCCTCCTGACTAAAAACACTCTGAGGATTGCACTTAAAGCTGGTGAGTTGTTGTGTCGAATAAGAACAAATGTCTTTCTGGAGCACTATTAAAATTTCACATTCTGTCCTAATATATACAGGAGTAACCACCCCTCGTTATGTGACCGCCAAGCAAATGGTTACAGCAGAAAATGTTGAGGTATGAATTCTTCCAGCTTTGTTTTTTATTTCTTCTACACACACAATTTTGTACTTGATATTATTTACACGAGACTGTCTAATAGCTAAAGGTCATAAGTGTTAGCAGGCCTCCCGATAGTGAAAGTAATTAGACGGTTTTATGGTCTCGTCTCTGTACCAGGTGGGCGTAGAACCTGCTTCCAGAAACCAGCAGGTGGTCGGAGGAAAGAAACAGAAGAGGAAGAGGAACAAAAAGGAAGTTGTCAAGGTCCCACGGAAGAAGAGGAAAGGTACAATATGAGCACTGGAAAATAAGTGCACGTGTCTGATGGACTAAAGGTGGAAAGCTGAAATCGGTTATGTGTTTTCTTTAAAGAGCCAAAGAAACGCACTCCCGCTCACGATGAGGCGGACCACAAGGCTTTGAAAATGATGACCAGACAGAGAGTGTACTGGTCTGTTCAGGAAGACTCACTGATGATGCTCTGCTGTGTGGCCTCACACCTGCTCAACAGTAAGGTATGATGCTTTACAGTTTAATATCTTGGAAGCTTTCCAAACAAAAAGTATAGCATGTGATGCAGTTTTTGTTTATGTGATTGATTGATTGATTGATTGTGTGTGTGTGTGCCTGTTTGCGTGTTGCAGTTGAAAAGGCCGTTCATACCGCACTGTGTGGTGAGAGACATGCTGCATACAGAGTTTGAGAGATCCGTGGATAAGACCTCCGTTTCTGTCGGACGTCGCTCACGATACATCCTCAAAAATCCCCAGACTCTCCTGAACTACAGGTAGGTTTTAAAATATCAGACGTTTAAACACAGCTGCTCATGAAGGCTTTACTCAACAAGTTATTCGTTGCAGGATGTGTCTGGCTGAGGTGTACCAGGACAAAGCTCTGATGACACTGTTGGAGGAGAAGAAGCCAGCTGACCCCGAAAAACAAGAGGTGTGATGAAGATGATGTTGTGTTTGTTGTTGTCGAAGCTGACTCTGATTTGTGTCTGTGTTGTTTTAGGATTGCTCCAAAGCATTCTCAGAGTACACCCGGCTCCTCAGGCAGAAGTTCAGTTCAGTCATGAACTTTCAGGACTTGGTCATCCCTGACAGCAAACAGGAGCTCTTCTCACGGTAAGAAGAGAAGGACATTAATGTGTTTTGACTTCAGACAAGCAGCTGGGTGTAATGCAATGCTCTGTGTGTTTTTCAGCTTCAAGGTTTCTGCAATAGACAATAGAAATCCCGTGTTAAGCAGAGACACTCTCACCTGGTAAGAATGTAGTTACACTTTTTACATTCACTTCCATTGAAAGTGATTTTTTTTTTTTTAATGTTTTTGTTTGTTTGTGTGTCTCCACCACAGCACTGATGACATTCATGCCATAGTGTTACAAAACCTGTTCCAGAGCACTCTGGCCATGAACAACAGTCAGATGAAGTCCACCAGATCATTTCAGGTACAGTCATTCATATCTGTATTCCTCTTTCACAAAATATCTTCTATCTTATCTATAACTTCCAGTTAATTTTTTAAAGAATCTTTCAAGGGCACAATCTCGCAAAGTGATTCACCGTGAAAAGAAATACAACCTCAAGGAGAGATAAACACAGGAAATAAATCAGTATTCCCTAAACAGGCAGATCTTGTATGTCTTTTAGGTCATAACTTCCTTTTCTATAGAGGATCAGAAGTGGCAAAATACCAAAATAAATATGTTCATACTCTATTAAATGCAATTTAATTTAGTCAGTATTTCTGTTTTAGTTTGCTAAGTTTAATATACTCTATTTACATATATGTACATTTGTATATTTTTTATATGGGCTGTTGTGGTCTTCTATACACTGTATACAGCAGAACATTTGTAGGGGAAAAACAGTTTTTGTTTATCTGACTTCTCTTTTCAGACCTTCCACGTCTACAGCACCTACAACCAGGAGCTGCTGTGCCAAGTCTTCTTACAGTGCAGGGCGAGGCGTCTGATCAACCGCCGACGTGTCGATCAGACTGAGGGGCCAAAGAAGAGCCGAGCACTGCCCATCCTGCCCATGTCGTACCAGTTATCCCAGTCCTACTACAGGTCTGTGTAGAGAGCTTGATTACTTGCATCCAAATCCTGAAACAGTTACTGTACTGATGGCAAATACTTTGATCATGACTTCCCCCCCCCTCTTTGCCAACAGGTGTTTCTCGTGGCGCTTTCCTCACTCGCTGTGCACCGACTCATTCCGCTTCCTAAGAAGTCTGCTGAACAACGGGACAGGAGATGACAAGCCCGTCACTGCTTTCGTCCATGAGCCTGAAAACAGGACGGAGAATGGTGAAGAGGGGCTGCAGAAAAAATCGGGATCTGAGAGAAGAGAGACACAGAGTCAAAGGAAAGAAGAGGAGGCAAACGGTGACTCCACAAAGGAAGGAGCCAGCAGCCAAAATAAAATGGATGAAGATGATGAAGTGAAAAAAACAGAAGATTCTGATGAAGCAGCATCACGCAGGGAGCAGACGTCTGGTCATCCACCACCAGAGGTGTCCTCTACTTCTGACGCAGCATCTCAACAGGCCCCAGAGTGTCCTCAAGATGTGTCGGACATGTTACAGTTCCCCCTGGATTCACCGGGTGGAGCCTGCGTGGTGTCTCTAAGCCTGATGACTCTGGGTCTGCTCAGTGTGCACCTGTCCATTCCTAAACAGATGGTGGTGGTGGACAGCAACCTGGTGGATAACGATGTAGTTAAGAGGTGCGGTTTCATTTGTGTATGAAGTCACACTGCTGTCTACAAATAAATTCAGGGGCTTTGCGGAATTGGCCAGGAAGCTTTTATATACTTGCTATTAAATAGAATAATCCAAAAAGTTCAAAAGTGACAAATATTACATTTTCTTTATAGTATGGCAACACTGGAAGATGATGATGATGATGAAGAAGGAGAGGAGTGTGAGGGGGGAAAAAAGCTGCAAGTGAAAGCTCATCAAGCATCACACACAAACTACCTGATGATGCGAGGATATGTCTCTCCTGGCATAGGTAAGCTCGTCATCTTCTAAAGAATGGAAAAAAAAGAATGTGTAAATTCTGTGTAAAGTGTGTAAATCTCTATGTGCTGGATTTAACAGAAATAGCCATCCATTACCCCAATGTCTGATGTTTGTTTAATTTGCTAGTATTGTGGACAATTTGTAATTCTGTTTGTTTGGTTTTTTTTTTCTAGTCAAACTACGCAGCCTGAAGACCAATGATAACATTGTGATTGAGTCATGCATTATGAGATTTCAGCTGCGCACCACTCCCAGTCACAGCGTGTTCACCATTGAGGGTAAATGTGCATGTAATTCACTTACTGTCTGTTCTCCTAAAAACAATGCTCCAGTTCCTGATTCCTTTTCTTTAGAGTCTCCACCTCTGGATTTGACCAAATGTGGTCCATCCCTGCTGCCCCCCATCCTCACCTCCTCCATCCATACACCAGCAGCTGTGGAGGAATGGAACAGCCGTTGTATTGAGGAAAGAGGATACACCCTTCAGGATATTGATGCTTGTGCTCGTCTCAGGAGCAGCTTGGATAAAGCTGGTGAGAACGGTGTGGATGTCCGTGAACTCCACCAGGCTCATATAGACCTGCAGGAACCAGAGTCTGGACGCACCAGGACCCTGCAGCAGTATATGAAGGTAAGCCGCAGATTATGTGTGCAGCTTCCAGTTTTACTTAAGCTGATTTAAGTTTTTTGATTTCTCTAAATGTCCCTCTTTTGGCTACAGGACTTACAAGAAGAAGGTCAGGTGGTACGAGTTGGGGGTTTAGGTGTCCGCTGGGTGCTCCTCCAACATGCCCAACCATGGCTCCTGACCCTAAACTCCAAGCAGTGGCAGCAGTCGCGCATCCCACCTCAGAATGACCGCAACCCCCTCTTCAAACGTAGGAGGTCCAACAGGGGAATCCAAAAGGAGACAGAGGAGCCACCCATTAAAAAACTGGCTGTGGATAGAGAGCAGGCCGATGAGGAAGGATTGCCAAGTAACACAATGGAGGAACATCAACCAGAGGCAGAGAGTGCAGATGAAGGAAGTGGATATAAATCAGTGCACCCGGAAGAGGAGGGTAGAGTGCAGCCTGAGGCTGGACAGGAAGAGGTAGAAAGTGAGACAAAATCGAATAAGGATGGGAAGCAGCAGGCCAAAGAGGGCAGCGCGGATAATGAAAAAGAGGAGGAGCCCTGCCCCGCATCTGCAGAAGCACCTCAGGACGAGTAAGTAGCCCCTTGCGGCAGGCTGATACTAATCAGTGTTCAGTCTAACCCGTCTCTTTTTTTTTTTTTTTCACGTGTCTTGTCCAGCATCGTTGCAAGCAGAATGATTGTCTGGCTGCTGTTTGGTACCGGACAAATTTACTCTATCAAGTAGGGATTTATACTACATGTATAACATCA